>JAKSZT010049448.1:0-45024 GCA_026826555.1 Tolypeutes matacus | reverse complement strand
AATTTTTCAGAATATGACTTGTATTAGTATTTCTAAATCAGATAAAATATAGAAGTTATTTATAGAAGTAACCTCCGTTTATATCACAGATGAATACAATTCTAATTAATTTGCTCATATGTGTTCATAGTTATGAGTACAACTTTACTCCTTTCCAAAGGTTTAAGATCATTTTAATACTTTGTTCTTATGGCCTTGAAGAACCTGATTGTTATAGGAAACAATGCCATAAATTGCACTTAGAAAATTCCATTAATTAAGGAAAATAGAATTTACATTTCCAATACCTGTATTTTATTTCCAATATCCTTTTTTCTTAAGAATAGATTCACAAGATATTAAAATTCATGTTTAGCTGAATTATTGAGAGAGCTTTGTAACAGGAGCTATAAGCAATAGTTTTACACTAACACAAATTTATATTCGGGTATGCTAAAGTCACTTTCGTGGGGTATTTCTGTTTTTGCTAGGGCTTTTTACAGCACAGTACAGGTTTCTTCACTTCATAATCCCTCCTATTCTTAATCTGTTCATTAAAATAATAATACAGTTGCTTTATCTATAGCACATGTGGCGTTTCAAAAGCTGAAATCAGCTGCATGAAATATGAGCTTCAAAATATTGATGACAAAATAAAGAAAAATAATTTATTCAACAAATATTTGTAGTTTCTACTATGTAAGATGCACATGTAACATGCTAGGCAGCAGGAACAGAATTTATATTTTTAGTGGCAAATCTTGCCACTCATGGTAATTACATTAGAAAAGCAAAAGACATTGCAGAAATAAAATAGAATTCCATTATTATATCTGCTCAAATTAAGCATGAAGTAGGGGGATATAATGTAACTGTTCTCTATTTGTTACAAACATTTATACAGTAAATCTATGAAAACATAAACACTAAAACTTGCATCTCTTAATGGGCTCCCCTAATTCTGCACACAGCCTATAAAAATCCTGGAAGGTACAGTCAACATGGAAATGTAGGAAGCATTAACTGCAAGAGATTATCCCAAAGAAGAACACTTACATTTCTATCTTAATCTTCCTTCTTACAAAATGTTAGATTTGAGTATATAATACTTGTATTTTAATTTGTAAACTGACTCTGCTATTTATTATTTTGTAAGACTTGGGAATCAGTCTTTCAGTACATTCTTTAAAAAAAAGCTTTGTTAATAACTGACTCATTTATTTTTTATTACGTTTCAAGGATATATGGAGTAGTATACTGGTTGTTCCCTTTCTATTTTCAACCAATAAATAATTTAGGAACGGACACCTGTGGAGGGATTACACTTCAGGCCCTCACCTACACTAAGTCTTTTCTCATTCTGAATAATAAAGTCTTATAATAACAGCGCCCCAAATAAATAAATAAATTAATTAATTAATAAACAGGGCCCACACTAGTCTCTGTAAGTTCGACAGAGGTATTCTGTCTCAATTTTTTTTAAACTTTATTTTGTACATTTAATAATTGAAAACATAAGCAATTAAAAACTAAAAAGTAAACACAGATGAATAAATATATACATTTCTCAAGTAAATGTAACGGATACATGTAAATTTTTTGTTGTTTTTTTTTGTTTGTTTGTTTTGTTTTTTGTGAATCAAACAATATATTACACAATATATTTGGTTCATAGTAATGCATTCATACAGTATTTGTCCTTTTGTGTCTGGCTTGCTTCACTCAACATAATGTCCTCCAGGTTCATCCATGTTGCCATATGCTTTATGACTTCATTTCTTCTTACAGCTGCATAATATTCCATCGTGTGAATAGACCACAGTTTGTTTATCCATTCATCTGTTGATGGACACCTGGGTTGTTTCCAACTTCTGTCTCAATTTTAATTACTCTTTGACCCTTTGCAATTCATTCCGTATACCATGGCAGATAAAAGCCTCTAAACTGTTGTTTCCTTTTATTTCACCCATGCTCAAAAGACACTTGCTGCTCCATCTCTATCAAGCTTTCCTTGACTCTTTAAACTAATGGAAAGCTCTATCTCCTTTAACATTCACTAAAATACTTGGAACTATGTCCTCACTGACACTTTGAACAGCCAGGAAATTAATTCTTATTTAAGTTCTTTGAGGCAGTTTTTCAGACAGTCAGTAACAGCACCTTATATTCTTCTTGTCATTCATAATTTGGTCAAATTGTCTGTGCATAGACTGTATTCAGACAAGAGACCAGAAAAGAGTCATGGCCACATAATCGGGGCAAGATAATAAATTTCCCTGAAACCCATTTCACTTCTTTTAATTTGTGCATTTCTAATATCAAAGTCCCACAGTTATTTATGTTAATTTAATAGGCACATACAGTGTGCAAAAGCATCAACCTCTTCTTTTCTTTTTGCCTTTTTGCCTTTCTTTACATTGTTATGTATACATTACATATCTGATATATAGTAACCAAAATAGTAATTAAATGTACATTGAAGATTAGCATAAAAATGAAAGTTATCACAATTCATATCAAATTGACTGTAATTATTTGAGACTGAAAAGGGAAATAAAACTAATAATAGTGAATAGTTTTTTAGTGCACTACAATCTCCTAAATACAAGTCTCATCATTTTCCACAGTCACTCAGATAATACTTACAAAGCCCCAATGATCTTCTTAGCCCTACTTTGCAAATAAGAGAATCAAATAGTTTTTACAATTTGGATAAATACTGATAGTATACAATGGATATTTTAAAGGTGTGTTTTAATTATTTTCTTACTATCTGGATACTGAAAATATACTTTTCATGTCCAAATATTTCTTGAAATTGTTCTAGGAAAATATTGCTTTTTATGTTTTTCCTGGAATCCAAGATTTCTCACCAAAGACACTTCTCTTCATACAGCTTCGAAGTTTTCTCCTGTTGCAGAACTAATCTTGTTTCATTTCTCTTTACTGTTCACCTCATTCCCTTCTTCACCCATTAAATTAATCACATTGATTTCCAAGTTAAGATGTTCTAAATCCATAACATTCCATGTACTTAATTCATCCTGCATACATATCATACGTAGAGTTGCAAAAGAGGAAGGGAGAAAGCAAAGTATATCTACTCTTGTGCATTTCCTTAATTTCTTCTGAATTGTGCCTCTTTTTCTCTCCATTTGTATTTTAATCTTTTGCCTAAAATATATACCACTCTCTTGATTTATCTATCAATTTGCTCTTCTCTAATACAACCATATATGACACTGAACAGAATTGCTATTATTTCCTTCATGAATTTTCCCACATCATAAAAATATCTGCCTCATTTTGACATCTTCTGATGGATATAGAATGAACTATTCACTGCAATTTTTAAGATAATTCATTGAACTCTCAATTAAATGTATTTTTCAATATTTAGTATGCAGTCAGAATCAATGTTTAACTTCACTGCTAAAGATTAATGAACTTCATGATGCATTGAGGCCCTCCTGGTTGTATGACTTTCCTGTTTTGTTTTGTTTTGTTTTTTTTCTGCAGAGAGAAGCAGTCTCTCCTGATTTTTGCAACATCATTAATGACATTTATGTGGAATTTTTTTCCTATCCAAAACTTGAATATCAATTTTTGTCTCAAAGTTGGAAATATACATGTATGTTTTCTGTTTAATGTCCAAGTGGCATATAAATTACTTTACCTCAGAGGTTATAACCCCAACCTCCTTCTCAATTTTTCTGTGGACTGAAAGATTTCCCAAAAGAAAAGCTGGTCAAATGTGCTGTTTAAAATGGTGAAAACCCCCTCAAGTCTTTAAAGAGCAGTTATGTCAAAAGGAATAATCTTTTTTACATTGTGAAGTTTGAACACAGACCATGAGTCCCAATTCCATTTAGTCTTATGATGTCAAAATACATGTACTTTATGTTTTAAAAAATTCTAGTGAACCAGGAGAGTGCAAGGTCTGAGCTTTGACCAAATGGAAAATGCCAAAGCAGTCTAAGGCAAGACTTGGACCCAGGATTTAAATTTTGATTTGTTTCAGAATAAGTTGCTTATAATATTTCTCATGGGTTAATTCACATCTTCCCTACCTCTTACCCTAGTACCTGCAGTGGCAACCAGTTCTGCACTTTTTCATCTATCAGTACAGGTACAAATTGGCACATCCACCCCCAAAGAGAAACATAATAATTTTTGTTAAACAAAAGTTTTCAAGTTTTCTTCTAAATTAAAGTTCTCTTGTGGTTCAGGCAATCAACTGAAATAGATAAAGAGATGATTATAAAAGCTAGAAAACTCTTCATAACTAAGGTAAAACTTGAGTTGCAGACTGGAGTAAATAACGCAAAGCACGATTCAGTAGTCTTCTATTTTGTTGAAACAATATGAGCAAAGAACTGTGGAAGAATTGAATTGTGTGAAAATGATGCCTACATTATGGTCATGGCTGGATAATGAGAGTAAACGTGTGAGAGAGAAGAGAGAAAATTGGTTTTATTGGGAACCATAGTCTGAACGACCCGCAAATAACATATAAACTTGTTATTGCTTTCTCTAAAACAAATTTTTTTTTAATAAATGGAAGAACATGAAAGTTTACATTTTTGAGAAACCTCTATAATGCTTATTCTATACAATTTATCCTGATATTTGAATAGAATTTTACTTATTTTCACAATCTGCTTTTCTTTATAATATAGACAATGCAATGATAAGTATCCCAGATTTATAATTGGAGAAAAAGGAAAGATAAGTAATGTGCTCTAGCTCATAATTGGGTTGGCAAGATTCAAAACCATGTCTTCTGATTACTTGCCTTTCATTTCAACTTCTTCTCCAGCTTCTCTGATATTGTCAGCCCTTAATGGTAATCCCATGCATTGCATATGTTGTTTTGTCAAGACTTCCCTGTTTCTGGGTTCCTTCATTTGAATCAGTGGTAAATGTGATGCCTTCACATGTCAGGGGGGATTACCACCAATTCCTACAGCAATGAGGACCTTATTGCTAACTAATATCTAAAATTACATACTATGTATCTGCTTCCTAGGTTACATCTAATATTAAATATCTTAACCTAGGATTCCCAAGAAAAGGAATTTGAGTAAACACTTGTTAGCTAGAACTAAATACGGAGAGCAAATGAAAAGAAGGTAGGTATGAGGAGAGAAAAAAAATGTGCATTTTTCCAACTGGCCTCTGTTTGATGTTAGGATAAATGTTTCCTTCATCTTGCTGGATTGTCTTCTAAGCATCTGTATAGATCACTGTCTCTCAGAAAATCCATTTGATAGGAAAAGAGAGAAGAATTTCCTCTGTTTCCACTTTTCATAAGTCAGAGTTGTCTCAACAGCCCTAAAATCCTCTCATATCTATATTCTGTATGAAGGGCACTAAACCACAATATCTCATTTGCGCTCAATGAGATGCAATGAAGACAACTGATGGGGCCTTGGGATTTGCAATGACTGTGGAGCCAGAATTGTAAGGGGGTGGGATATATAAGTACAAGAATTGTGACATTTCATAGCATTAATATCAGAAGCCTAATAATATAAAGATTATGGTAGTCATATCGGGCTTACAGAAACTTAAGAAACACTTTGAAAGCCAGGGGTCTCCAAAGCTCAGTTGGAGATATGTTGTCCAGAATCCAAAAAGTAGATCATGCTGAAAATCAGACTGAGAATTGTATATAAAGGTGGAAGGACTGTAAAGGAGACTGAATACAAAACCTCTAGAGTCTTTTATGGCAATAGAACCCTGGAAAAATGGGGTGGTGAAATAGTGATATTATAGATTTTTTGGAGAATCATGAACACCCACATTCCCTGAAAGTTCTAGATGAACAACATAAGCACTCTCCTCTTTTCAAGAGGAGAAAGGATTCTATTTGTTTGGAGTTAACAGAATAAACTCACCTGAAGCTCTTTCTTTGCAAATTAATGTTTATCTTCTGAAGAATTGATAAATTTTCCTCATGTCTCACTGTTTTTAGGCTAATAGAAAGGGTGAGGTCTGCACAGCCCCAGTGGAGAGTCCGTACATTTCAATTCTAAAAGTCAAGTCATTTCACTAAAGTTTATTATATATTGTTCTATTTCCAGCAATTGTGATTGACAATCAGTGGATATAAGTGGATGATCAATACACATCTGAATCATTTTGTCTTTCTTAAATTCAACTTGATTTTCTGAAGCATTTGATGCTTCTCCATCTTCTAAATTCAAGTTTATTTTCTCAAATGTCTCATTTGATTAATGTTTCTCAACTTCTAGAATTCCTCTTAAATATGTATGCTTCCCAATAGCTTTGAATCAACACAAATTTTACTTTTAACATTTTACATTGATTTCTGAGTCAATTTTACAGCAAATTTTACAATTCACTAATTTTTATCAGCACAATATCTGTTTTTCAAAATATCATTGTGTTTTGTAATTTTAATTGTACATATCTATTATATAATAGTAATGACATGTGTATGTTTGTGAGTGTGTGTATATATTTCTATTTCTATTTGTATAACTATCTATATATATAGAGAGATACACTCAAAATAAAATGAACTTCTTTACAGCACAAAACAAGTTAAGAAATAACACACCACCAGTACCTTCAAAGACTCTTCACCAGTGTATCCCCTCCCTCCCATTCAAAGGTAAATACTTCCTGAATTAAGCATTAATAAATCTCATATTTAATATCATATTTAATCTCATATTAGGTAGAATAAATACATGTCCTGAAAAAACGTATTTTCTAATTTTACCTGTTTTTGACCTCGGATCAATTGTGAATGACTTCTTTCCTTTACAATAATATTTTTGAGTTTCATGTATCGCATGCATATGCTTACTTAACTCATTTTCATTCTGTAGTGCTTGCTTCTATGAAGAATATACTATTTATTTATTCATTCTTCTATTATTGTACAATTGAGTTGCCTCCCATTTTCTCTCCTTTCTTTATTTTTAAAATTAATTTTATAATAAGAACAAGGCTACTATGAACGTTATTGAAATTATCTCAGTGAAAATTTGTAAGAGTATCTCTTGATGTATATAAATAGTATTTGAATTGTTGAGTCATAGGAAATGCATACATTAAATTTAATATTTAATACCTCTATAATGGTAAAATTAAGACTCTCACAAGCAATACATGAGAGTTTCTATAATCTCATATCCGTGCCACCCCATGTTCTTTTAAAACTTTAAATTTTGCCAGAGTGATGAAGGTCAAATCTTATTACATTGTAATTTTAATATTTATTTCCATTATTACTAAGCATCTTTTTAGATGTTTACAGGTGTTTTGGTTTTTCTTCCCCATAAAATGCCTGTTTTCATCTTTGATCAATCTTTCAAATGGTTTGTTTACCTTTTATCTCATTGTGAGTGTTTACATATTTTGGGCACTAATCTTAATTTAGTTATAAATTTTTAAAAACCTTTTTCCAACTTAGGGATTTTTTTTCTTCACTCTATGATGAAGTTCTAATAAACAAAGTTCTTAATTTGAAACATAAAATTCCCAATTTTTGCTGTTATCTTTTTTTTTTTTAAGCAATCCTTCACAATGATCACAGGATAAATGTATTCAGTTATATTTTTTTTTCAGAGGGGTACATTTGCCTTTTAATTTTAAATATGTAATCTATTTGCAAATGAATTTTTATATGCTGTAATATGAGAATAAAATCCTTTTTTTCTTTTCTATATGGAAGATGAGTTCTTCCAGCATGAAAAATTGATTATTATTAGTCATTATCCAACTACTAATCTGTAATTTCCTCTCTGTCATATATCACGATCATGCATCAGTATGTTTCTGAGCTATTTTTGTTATACTGGACTAAATTTTTCTGTTTCTATACTAATATCACATTGTTTTACTCCTATATTATAGGTGGTAATATTCATAAGGACTAATATCCCTCCCTTTTTCTTATCTTTCTGGTTTCTCATTGCTTCAAAGCCCTTTGATATTCCATATGTATTTAGAATAAGCTCAATGAGTTGCATGAGAAATACTTAGATAATAACTGCAATTGCACTGAATCTATGAACCAATTTATGAAAAAATAACTTCTAGTCAATATATCTCCCTATTAAGCAGAAGGTACAGCAATCCTCTATTGCCTTAAGTCACTATCATATCTTTTATAAAAAGTTTATAATTTTGTATATATACTGTGATATTCTTTTGTACATACTTTACATATTTGTTTTCTATTATAAATTGTATTTTGTAATGATTTATTTTTTGTTGACAGCTTATATATAGAAATTATTTTCAAACAAATGCTTGTTGCCAAATGCAAAATGGTGTCAATTCTATGACTTGGGCTTTTGAGAAAAGAAAGAGCTTTCTTTCAAGTTCAACCAGTTAGGAGTTAGGAGGTAAGGCTCTCAGCTCAAATCTGTTTCCCTGACATGGGGGCTAAGGGTGATGTTATTGGGATAGGAGGTTGGTGTGGCTATGGGGAAGGTTAGCTTGTTTTGCTTTGATTGTTTAGGCACATATTTGTCAATGTATGTTAACACAGGGTCCAGAGAGAATTTCACTTGTTGAAAGATCTCTCATTGGATTTGTTTATGATGTCTCCAGATTGATGAAACTTTGGTTCTGAGAGGTATGATTTCTTTTGTTAATGTCTCAGAAGTCATCTAAGGATGCCATTCTGTATCTCTGCACATGCTTAGGGTATATAATTTTCAGATGGCCACATGGAAAACAAACTCAAAAAGAAAAGTTACAGCTAGGAAACATTACAATAGATTCAGATAAGCGAAGATGTTACTAACTGGTTCTGGGAAGTTTCAAAATGAAAATGGCTTTTGCATGTTAGTCCTATGTCTTTTATGCATATACATACATATATATATTTTAAAGACAATTTACATTACATAAATGTTACATTAAAAACATAGGAGATTCCTATATACACCCCCTTCCCCTCCCACACTTTTCCCCATAAACAGTATCTTACATTAGGGTGGTATATTTGATATTATTGATGAAATACACCAAAGCTGTGGACTACAGCTTACATCATACTTTACACTTTCCAATGCACAGATTTTTAGGTATTGACAAAATGTGAAATGGCTTGTATACATCGTTACAATGTCATTCAGGATAATTCCAATGTCCCCAAAATGCCCCATGTTATACTTGTTATACTTATTCTTCCCTCTGCTACCTCTCAGAAACTCTGGTGGCCACTGCCTTTATATCAGTGATACAAGTTCTTCCACTGGTAAAATAATAAAAAGTCTATTTTAGACCATAATTGCATTCCCGCCTTATGTTTGTTCACACCTCAGACTTGAGGATTTGGGGAAGGTGATGCCCACTCTGTCTCTAATTGAGAGGGAGCTTATATCCCAAGGGGCAGATGGATGCAACTGTCTTGCTTCAGTTGTAGATAGTTTTGGGGGATGGGCTTGTCCATCATCATCTTTTGTTAGTTAGTTGACCTGAGCAATTCCAATGAACTGAAGAGTAGGTGTAGCAACTATGCTGAGATTCAGGTTTCAAATGGCATACTAAAAGTCCAAAGATTTGAATCTCTGGCACATATATCTAATTAGTATAGGGTTAATAATAGGTTCATGTAAAAGGGGCAGAAGAGTCATATGTAGGGAAATTGTAAATGAGTCCAACTCTGTTATACTGGGGAGCGTATATTCCAAAATAATGCCTACTGACAGGGTACTGAATTTGTGAGCTTGTCTGCCCTGTCTATAGTGTCTAGATATCTCTAGAGACTTCAGGAGCCCCTCTGTTTGAGTCACTGTCTACTGTGACAATCAATGAGATACTGCTGAGACATGCATAAGCAAAGCCTCCTATATCTTAACACCTCTATCCATCACTTCATAATTCTTATAATATACCCACAGCTTCTTTTTCTATGTAGATATACACTTTCTTTTTAAATAAAAATTTTATAATTTCATTTGAAATTCTTGGAATTTTAAAACTTTTCTTCTTATATTTTGAAGCCAGGACCTCTGAAACATCATTGGACAAAAAAAGGGTGAAAATAGACAAGCTTAACTTGTTCCTAATTTAGTGGAATATTTTTTACCTTCTCAACACTGAAATGTTCTCCCTAAGTTTACTTTTTTCTTTCTTTCAGATAATGTGTATCAGATGTGAGAATATTTTTTATAATCTTTTCTGCTAAGAATTTCTACCACATTTAAAAAAAAAATTGAGAAGGAATCATACATATTTTTCTCCAGTCGCATGTGGATCTCTAATTTAGAAGGAGCTATTTTTGGTAAACATATATCAGCCACGAATTGTCATATAGAGATTATTTCATTTTGCTAATATTGTGTTTGGATTTACATTTTTTTCATGAGTGATATTGGACCATAATCCCTTCCTTGTTTGCTTTTGATATTAAGGTTATGCTGTTTTATGAAGTGAATTAAAAAACATTCTTCTTTATTTTTGAAAAAGTTTAGAGTATCTGAATGAACTGTTCTTTCAATATTTAGTAAAACGTGGAATAAAAGTTTGTATATCTGGTGTTTTATAATTTTAAAACTGATTTTATTTTAACAATTTACAGAAACTTTCAATTTTCTTTCAATTTTGAATCATTATTGGTGTGTCATGTTTTAAATTTTTAATTTTTTAGGAATTTGAATATATTTTATATTAACTGTAGCTGTCTTCTCAAATGCCATTTTATAGTATTTTAGATGATATACATTGGTCAATATGTGTTTGTGAATTCAAATTTTTAAAAGGCTTAGAAAATTATGTGGTATATGAATTTATATTATGTTAAATCCCAATAGAATCTAGAGTAGGACTTCATAATCCATCATGTCAATTCAATCAAGAAAATGAATATTAACACTAAGGGAAATCCAATGTGTTATAAATAATCTTATATTAGTTTAGTTTCCCTTCAAACTTAAAGTAAAAAATGCTTTTCAGGTAATTTTGGGGTGGGTAATTGTGTATAAGAAATTGTGCACACATAGTAAAATTATTAAGATGTTTATATTTTGGTTGCATGTTTGTTTTCTATTTTTTCATTCATTTTTATATTATTGCTTTTTTATTTGTATACTACCAATTATTTAGTTTCTTATCTTGGATGCTTAGCTCATTAATTTTGAACCTCTGAAATTTCAGTTGTAGCCATTTAGTCTCATATATACTTCTCTAATAATGCATTCATTTAGTAATTATTTGACTAATATTATTTTAAAGGAATTTCATTGAAATGTAATTCATGTATAGAAAACCACACCATCATAAGTTACATTACGTGAATTTTTATGTGAACATGACCATATCACCTCCGTATAGATTATGAAATAGAAATTTGCAGCAACACAAAACATCCCTTCCTCTACTCATCAAAAGTATCCTGGCTATCCTGGCATCTAAGAACATCATTTAGATTTATCTGTTTTAAACTTCATATATGTGTAATCATATAAAATTACAATGTTGGTATTTTATTGTATGTATATGCCATCATCTATTTGTTGACCCTATATTTGAGTCATTAAAAGTTTATGGCTATTTAATGTTCTCTGAAGTCCATATCTTTTGGTGATGAATAAATTTTTCTGTAGATTGTGTCTAGGATTGGATTTCTGGGGCATAGAAACATGTTATGGTCAATTTTCATCAATTATTTTCCAAAGCCTGTTGTTGGTTGTATTGATTTACACCCATCAGTAATTCATGAGTTTTCTAATTGTACCAAATTCTTGCAAACACATGTTATATTTAATCTGTCTATCTCTTGGTTGAAGTTTGAAAATCATTCAAAGAAAAGACAACACTGAATATCAGCCTCATCTATGCATATATTATTCTTCCCTGGTCTCTTGGCTAATCCAGGCTTACTTTGCTGGTTCTCTGAATATTTAAACAGTTATTGCACTCCCACTACTACAACACCCAATTTTCTGGATGTCCTTGTCAGAAGATTTGGTCAGATGCAAGTTGTAATGGCACATCCTATGAATGTGTAATGCCTAATTCATCATCTTGTTACATAACTAGCATTAAGTCTGATAAAGTAACATTTCTTAGTAAAAATAAATATGGCAGTGCTTCCAACTTCAAGGAATTCACTTGTATTTTCATGTACACATTACATTGTTGTAGCTGGTATGACAGAATGGTGGACTATCTTACTGAACATTAAAGTACCTTTTCAGAGAGATCACCATGAAAATCTTGGGCTTTATCTTTAAGGATGTACTGCCCAATGTTGTTTCTTCCTTAACTAGAATGATGTCAAGGGATATTAATAATATCAAGGGTATCAAGGGAGGTTAAGTGCAAGTAGCTGCTTTTACTTTTATACTAAAAACCCACTTAGAGAATTTTTGGTTCTGCTCCTACCATTGTAAGCTTGAAAACTTTCTAGATCTAAGTTCAAAGAGATTATGTTTTCAGCAGGGAACCCAGCAGTGATTTTATTGAATTAGCAATTGAAAATATTACCTGGAAATTTTGGGTTCCTCACATACCTATTAAATAAAGAGACAATTAAGGGCTTGGAATGATAGATACTGATGAGTAGAGGAAATTTGGTTGCAACATCACAATGAGTACAGAGATGGGCACTATTCTTTATCCATGGAATTCTCTAAGGCATCTCTTAAAATTATCAAGACAAATGCAAAAGATAGTGAAAAAATAAAGCAACAAATAATGTAAACTGTAAAGATTGACTAAAATCTCATGACAAATTGCAGAAAGGACAGTTGTAAAAGTTCATATTTTTCTTTGCCTGTTAGATTTATATATGTATATATGTGTGTAAAGTGTGTACACACACATATATTCATATATATCCATATTAACTAATAAATTTTCTATAATTATTTTACTTAATACTTTTTAGTAGTTAATTTTGTAATCCAATCTTTATGTTACAGATTCTATAAGTGGAATTTTACTCAAAGTTAAAGGGAAACATTTTGCTTAACATTATCCACATATGTCTACAAAGGCCATGTTATGTTGCATTTCATACACAACATTGAAAAATGATTATACCTTTGTAGACTCATTTTGTCCAATGGCAGGAGAAATATGTTATTGTTTTATTAAGGAGTTTCAATAAATATAGAAAACTGTTAATGAATTCTGAGTAGCTGAAGGGGTTAAAATTTCTATTCTTTTGGGACTCAACTAAAAAATGCACCCTAATTGTCTCTGTTTTGTGTTACTTGGACCGGAGCACAAAAACTGAACTTCTCCTTTACCAGATGGCTTCCTATTAGTTTTACCCAAAAAGCATAAGAGAAGGGAAAAAAGACATCCTGATACTCTCAAAATAAACTGTTAAAGTAAGATAAGGATGAATTAAGTCAAGTGTGTGAGGAGTACGGAATAACAATGAACATGGGGAAATAAATAAAAAATTATGAAACACGAAGAAGTCTGGATAAATGTTAAAGACTACGCCTTTTATATCATCCCAAATCAATTCTAGGGATCAGTGTTGAATAGACTCTATTTCACAAAGCTAATTTCTTTCCAAAATCAACAATGGCACCACATTTTCCAAAAGGCATTCTTTTTCTGAAGTTTCTAAGAGTATAAAAGAGAGGATTGAACATAGAGGCAATATTGGTGTAGAAAATAGCTCTTTGCATAGAAAAGTTATGGTAGGTATAATGTAAATGAAGAAAATCAGCACACCAAATAGAAATCAACAGTTTAAAAAGAACTCCAAGGGGAACAAGCTGCAGCTTCCAGCAGCTTAAGTTCCAATGGTGTATATTATCAAAAAATAAGTTATGATCAAAATTGCAAAAGACACCAAAACCATTAGAACTGAATTAATATCTTTGTTTATTTTTTAAAAAGTTTTAGATTATATAAATGTTACATCAAAACTATAAGCAATTTCCAAATGCACCCGCAGCCCTCCCACTCTTTCCCACATTAAAGTCTTTCATTAATGTGGTACATTTGTTACAATTGAACACATATTGAAGCATTGGTACTAACCATGGACTATAGTTTACATTATAGTTAACACTGTGGACTGCAAAATTTTATAGGTTTTCACAAAATGTATAATAGCTTGTATAGATCATTGCAATGTCATGCAGGATAATTCCTATGCCCACAAAATGCCCCGTGTTACACTAATTCTTCCCTCTCCTTCCCCTATGAACCTCTGGTGGCCATTGCCTGTATGATACAAGTTCTTCCATTTCAAAAATAACAATAAGTCTATTTTAGACTATAGTTGCATTCCCCCCTTATGTTTGTTCATTCCTCTACCTTGAGGATTTAGGGAAGGTGATACACACTTTGTTTCTGATTGAGAGAGGGCTTATAGCTCATGGGAAGATGGATACAATTGTCTTTCTTTGTTTTTTTTGTTTTTTTTTTTTAAGATTTTATTTATTTATTCATTTATCCCCCCCTTGCTGCTTGTGCTCGCTGAGTCAGCTAACCATGCCATGCGGGTGGGCTTGCCTTCACCAGGAGGCCCCAGGAACCGAACCCGGGGCCTCCCATATGGTAAACAGGAGCCCTACTGATTGAGCCACAGCCACTTCCCACAATTGTCTTTCTTGCTGTTGTAAATACATTTTGATTTTGGATATGAGTTTTGTATATCATCATTTTTATGTCAGTTGCCCTGGGCAAGTCCAATGTACTGTTGAGTCGGTTTTAGAACTATGCTGAGATTCAGAGTTCAACAGGTATAAGAATAGACTGAAAATTTAAGTATCTGAGAAATATATTTAATGATCATAGTGTTAATTATAGGTTCAAATAAATGGGACAGAAGATCCATATGTAGGGAAATTATACGTGAGTCTAACTCTGTTAAATTAGAGAACATGAGCTTGTCTGCCATGCCTATAGTGACTAGATATCTCTGGAGACTTCAGGAGCCCCAATATTTGTATCAGGCAATATGATCCTGCTGAGACATGTCTAAATGTAACTTCTGGAATAAACTCCCAACTGACTTTGAAGTTTCTTACCCATAAAAAATCATTTGTATTTAATATTTCCCCCTTTTGGTCAAGGGCTTCTTCCACATTCATTACTAATTTGTGCTTGGTAATAATCCCACAGTGCCAGGGAGGCGCATCACCAGGAGTCATGCCCCATGCTTAGGAGATGTTAGTACATTTACATACTGAGTTTGGCTTAAAGAGAGGGCATATTTGAGAAAAGAGGTTTTCAGGTAGTAACACTTAGTCATTATAAAATAATAGGCTAAGTTTCAATTTCACTAGAAAGATTCCTAAGTACAACCATCAATATGAAGGATCTGGAGTAATGGTCTTTTCTCCTTCACTAGGCACTGTCCATGTACAAAGGGAATTTTTCCTGCACTATTAAAGAATGTAGCATTACTTCCCAGGATTGGAATTCAATATTCTTTTGTTTGTTTGGGACTCGATATGTCAAGATAATGCCCCATGACCACTTGAACATATTTCTATGCCATAGAGACATGCCCCATGTGTTCCCCTTCCCACCCAACCCCCATCAACAATGACCCACACTGGTGATTCTCCCTTCAGATGTAAAATGCTATTAATGAGGCAAAGTGGAAGAGTTGGAAGGGTTTGGATATATGGGAATCTTCAATATTTTCTATGTGACTTTTCTGTAAAATAAAGTTTCTTTGAAGATAAAGTTAAAAAAATAAGGCAGTTGGGGAACATATGGAAGAAATTGTCACTATACATAAAAGATAACATCTTACATTTATCAAAGACATGAACAAAAATTACTTTATTATTTTATTTTAATATTTTGTTGTTTTTATTAATATTATATTATTTTATTTTTAATTGTTTATTTTTGGCTTTGTTTTGGGGGAGGTTTTGAATTACAGATGGGTCACAACTGTGGCACTGTACACTTTCATAAGTTTTGTCAAAATTTAAAGTGGCCTGTATCCATCACTGCAAGATCTTGCAGAACAATTCCAATGTCTTAAAAATGCCCTATGTTCCATCTATTCTATTCTTCCATCCCTCTCCCCTCAGAACTTATGGTACCCAAAAAGTTTCAGTTTTTGCAGTAAAAGGTCATAGTTTCATGCAATGATACTGAGGGCTTGACAGATTGGCCTATTTTCTTTTATTAGGCACTGCCTATGTTTTCAAGAGATCCTTGCCTCTCTAAGTAAGAGCATGGTAGGACTCTCCAGGATGGGAGTTTAATATTTTCTTATTTACTGTGTGAGTCTGCACCCACTGAGATGACACACTATGAAAATATGAACACTTTCAAATTCCATATAAGCATGCCCCGAGTGTGCCTTATCACACATATCTCCCCACCCTGCCACTGTGCACAAGTAACGCTCCCTTGCCATATTTGCCAAAAGAAAATTCACACCATTGTAGTTCTAACCACAGAACCACAAATGCTCAGTGTTCACCTGTTCCCTTCCTCTAGCCCTACTGCCAGTTCCATGGCTAGGCCAACCCAAACCCCCTGTTGATGTTCAGGAACTGGGTCTGTGAAAATGGTGCCATGAATGAGAAAAAATGAGACAAAGAGAAGAGATAGCTGGGATCAGGGGACCCTCCATCCAAAGGGAGGAGAGTGCTGCCACATAAAACTTTGTGACTTTTATTTAGCTTTAGGATAAAGAAAATAGTTGTGCGCATGTGCAAGGGTAGTAGATACATGACAGTTTACAATTTACTAAAGTCAGCAAGTTTTAAGGGTTAAGGGCTCAGTTCTCTTTACATTCCTGCACATGTGTAACAGACCTTGTTAATCATTATCTGACATATACCAGACACTCACTTTGAAGCACAGGATGTTTCTCCACCAGGCTCCTACCAGATCTTATCTCAGCGTCTTGAGACTAGATATGCCTGTCTCCTACATACCAAGGTGGCCTGCTTTCTGTCAGTTGTCATGGCCTTTAATTGAATTCCATCATTTCCCACTTTTTTATTAATTAATTATTTCAGTGAAGACTATAGGAACCATTATATAAGATGATAAAAGGTGACCTCCTGTCACAGTTTTCTTCTTCCATAGGCTCTTGTGACTGTTCCTGTCTTAGGTTGTCCTCCTCTGAGAATATTGCCCATCATTGGCCACCAGTCAAGCTTTTGAGCTCTTACATGGAAGGCAATTTCATTTATATTTTATACTTCTTCAGGTTCCTATATGTATATTTTTATGCAGATAATTAGTATTAAAATCAAGGGGTTATTAGTATACTACTTTTTACTACAAATAATGTAAAATAAGTTTTTCATGGCTAAGTTTCTTAACATAAATGCATTTATCTGATCTAATTTTTCATTTTTTCTATGAATATATGTCATTACTCTACCCTTGAAAATACAAACAATGAAAATGCATATAACAATAATTCCTAGGCCAATCCAAAATGATATTTGAACTGTTTTTATTTCCACCAGTGAAACGGACTGATAGTATTTAAATTTTAAGACAATTCATTCCAAAATTCTGCACCAGGGGTTTCATTCAATTCCTTTTGAGAAATGCTCAATGTTTTCTTTTGTAATTCTAAAGTATCTAAAGAAATATTATTCTTATATCCAATCAAATGATTATTTACTTCTTCCTAATCATGCTCACTATTACTATAAGGCAAAGGAGTAATATAAAAAGAACTTTCATTCCAATCACATTTAAGAGCTCTTAACAAGTTCAAATTATAGACTTGATTACCCAAATGTATAATAGTTGTTTCAAGATCATTCATATGATTATTCAGTTCCATATCAATATGAGACTGGCTATGCCACATCTCACTTGCATTTTTATACCAGTTCTTAACATATTGTTGAATCTGGACTCCTTGATACAGAGCTGTGTCAGCAATGGCTGCAGCAGTTATGATGCCAATCGTTCCCAAAATTCCTGCTATTAAAAGTCCAATCAGTCTTTTAGTTCTTTTTAAATAATGGTCGAGGAAATGCCACAGCAACTGGAATTCTGGAGACTGCTGCCAATGTCTGGTCATCTGAACCAGTGACCATAACCCTTTTCTGCTTCTTACTATAAAAAGAGTTTGATTTTCATGCAAATATGAATTCTTAAGACATAAATAAAGAGCAACTGGAGCAGCTAATGTTCCTTTCACCAAAAGTTACTTTTCCAACGATATAAACTATAGGATATCATGCACATACTGTAAGAAATTGAGTGGATTTTCTTTTTAAACTGGCAATATTAGTTTTACTGCCTTGCCATTTGAAAATTCGTCCAGTTCCCAAAAATAATTTCCACAAATAACTTTGAGTTTTGTTAAGTTTAGTGTCCCATGGTTGTGGGATGTATCTTCCTTGATTTTTCCAATTTATTGAGCTGTTAGTAAATGCCATATTACCAAAATTCCAGAAATAAGGATTACTGTCATTAGTGATTATGGCTGGATTGTTAATGAACCAAGATATGGTTGTGTTTTTAACAGGCTTCAGCATTCCTATAAGGGTCCAATCCTTTACAATTCCATAGGAATCATTAAACAACAAAACCTCTGTAAAACCATGACATACATGCCATTTGTTATTAAGTAATCTGTTTTGAGAGGAACATGTAAGATTTACCATATTTTCTGATTTATATGGTAAAGAAGGGAAAATGAGAACATAAATACGAGTTTGATTTTTGTCTGTTAAAACTACACTGCGATTTTGCATGCATATAGAACCATGTCCAATACAAAGAGGGTGGTCTATAAAAGGTAAAGTTAAATTTTCCGTAAATTTCCCTTCTTCTTTTGGTTTTAAGTGTAGCCATAAGTTTATAGGTCCCAGAAAAATGGTGAGATTGATTAAGATAAATTGGATAAGACTCACTGACCCAAGTTAACAGCTCTAAATCAGGTAGGTTGGTAATGTATGCCTAATAAGTGTAATTATGATATGGTATCTTACCTTGACCAAATATTTTACCTATAATTAATCCAATGTGAAACCACCATTTTCATAGTTTAAATTTCGGTAGTATCTTCAATTCTAGGCTTGATTCTTTGAGAGGGGATCCACTGCTGTTCTCCTGTTTCTGTAATGATAAGAGCAAAATCTCGGCCCCAAATTTTTACCTTCTTTTTCCCATTTATTGGTTGTTTCATTTTTCCTGTATATCAGTTTTCCACTTTTTTATTTTTACTGTTTTTATTAACCTCCCATTGTCTTTCTGCTGCTGTGGTATTAGAAATTTGTTGTCCATTAAGAAAATTCAATGTAAGCAATGCTTTAGATAGTTTGTCTTTAGCAGATTCTCCAAATCCTCCTTTTGTTTTTGCAACATTAATTTTAGTAAGTGATCGCTTTTTTCTATAATAGCTTGACCTTGGCTGTTATTAGCTTGGGTAAGATATGTTGGAGATGTTTATAGAGTTGTGTTAAAAGTATTTTTGAGGGGGCTGCAATGATGGTAAATACATGCTTGTTGGAAGGCAGAACAAGTAAGGTGTAAAGCCTTAAAGACATAATATTGACACATGGTGGGTCTATTGAACATTTTTGGTGGCAGGACCTTTTATTGATATTTAGTTAATGTATTTTTATTAATAATTGAAAGAATGTAAAATAAGTGAAGGATTGTTTACAAACAGGGCTTTGACTGTTATATTCCAATCTTTTATAATATGTATACATACATTCTCATTCTTACCAAAACAGGGGACACACTGATATACTTGGCTTATTGTTGGCTAGAGTCCTGGATAGATATAAGATAAATGTTAATATGTATATTTAGTTTAATAAGCTTATACTGACAATTAGAGTGAGAAACATGAATAACATAATCAATTAAAAGATTAAGCTAATATTGAACTAAGTTACAGAATGACAGATAAATAGAATAGTTTTATATATATATACTTACCAATATTTAGCTTTTAGCTGGGAAGTGTTGAATTAGCAACTGATACTAGAGTTTTGGTTGACTGTATTTAAGATTAATGAATTTGATACTATAGATGCCAACTTGTGAGTATTTTGCTAATTCCTGAGGAAGGAATCAGCCTCCCCAGGAAGGAACACAACACTCCTTGGGCAGTATATTTTAAAGTTTATGCATCAGTCCCTATAATAGTGTCCAGCTCCTCCAGGGAAGAATACAACACCTTTTGAAATGTACTTTATCTTTTTTAATTTGGTACAAAACATCCTTGATGTGCTTACTATTTTATTTTCCATTATTTTTCCTTAAATATGAAAAATGTTAAGATTCACATATACATATAATAAAATCCATTCATGTGTAACATACAAGTTATAAAATTACTTAAGTATGCAATGTAGTGCATTAAAGTTTTGATTAGTATTGAAGTATATTATACATAATTCATAAGTATAGTAGATTATATAACAACAAAAAATAATAAGACATCTAACCAGCAGATACCCAATGAATAAACTTTTATTTTTTATGCATTTAAGATTTTTAGTAGGATGATTAGAATGACCTTAATTTCTTTATTTTGTATAGTTTGAGGCATAGGTAAAAACAAATTATTATTTCCTATTTGGGCTGTGTGGCCATACATTAACATATATTTTAATAACTGCATTGGTTTTGTTGTTAACATTATAATTAGAATTTCATCTGTAGCTTACAATTTTGAATATATATTTAATTTATTGTTGCCTATTTTACAGAAATATTTACAGGAATGTGGGCTGGCTTGACTTGTTTAAGAAGATTAATTTCTTGTAACAAACTGGTCATATTTGGGACTGCTGCATATTGCAGTGGTGTTATTTTAATTTGCTATGATTTACTGTTACGCACTACCCCTGGCAGCCCCTAATGGCCACTTTCTGTCTGTAGTTATAGACTTGTTTTTTTGGTTTTTTTTTTTTGAGCAGAGGCGGGGTAAATCAGATAAACTTAAGTTAAAGCATCTGCCTTTTGATTTTTAGTCAGAGAGGTGGTTTTTATGACACATATTATTATTATATTTTTTAAAAATTAAAATTATGATTAATAACATTATACTTTTAATTAATGTTATGTTGAAACATTAAATTTTTAGGAATTTTATAAACTTTTAAAGTATTCATATGAACATTTTATTCATACAACTTAAATTGTTATAAGGTTAGAAAATTAAAACAACAACTTTAAATACTTCATTCAACTTATATCACATAAACTTAACTATTTTTAGTATTTTTTCTTTTTCTAGGTAACAGACCAAGTTATTTGTAACAGTTTGAAGCAAATAGCTACTTTTTGAGAAAGCAGGTTTAAACATTATGTTCTTTTAAAAGTGGTAAAACTTGTTTCTTCAAGAAACAAGGAAATTATAAGGTTAAAGTATAAGAAGCTACTTTGATAAAACAGACTTTCTTTTTTGCATACTGATTATTCAGGAGAAAAACTCTGTGTAAACATTTACTAAAACAGATTAATGACTTGAGAAACTTTGAGAAAGAATAAAACTTTAACTTTAATAACTAGTCATTTTATCTTAGCATTAAATTACTTTCTTTTCTTTAAAAAGCACATCCTATATAACTTCAATATTGAAGTTACCACCATGATTTTGGAAACTGTTTCTAAGCAAACTTTTGACAACATACAATTACCATCAACATTAAAAAAACTTGTTAGAATAATGATTTAATTTGATCATAACTATTTTTATTATTTTAAATTAATACCCATATTTAGTTATTAACATAAGTGCTTATTTAATGTTAGACATTTGAATAGAGCTCTTACAATAATTTTCATTTATCTATTTAATATTACCATCTGGAGGTATCAAAATATACACTGACACTGAACAAACAGACAAACACAAAACAAGTTACAATACATCAATAGAAACATACATCTTTGATTTTACTGCTTTTGAGAATTTTTCTGGAAACTGTATTGTTAAGTTTTCTTACTTTTTCAGTGGTTTAATTTTATTAGCCTCTATCATCCCACAGCCTTATCATTATGTAGGCAGTAGGAGGTTTATAAAGTTGCTGCTGGAATGTTTTCCTTATCTGAGTTAACTCTTTGGCAGAATAGTGATGCCCCTGCAACTAATGCTAGATACTTCTAATATTAATCTTACTAAAATTTTTGGAATAGTCCCTTTTGCTCCTGAATTGGTTAGACAGACTTTATTTTGTTTCTCAATTATTAATTTTTTGGTAGTGGCAAAGTCCAGGCAGGCACTTCTCTAGGTGGCCATGCATAAGTTTGCCCAGAATTTGTGGGGGCAAAATTACCATTAATCCATTGTGAATTTTGAACAGGTGGTGCTGTTGGAGAGGGCTGCTTTTTATGATCCTTTTGATAATGACCAGCCTTTCCACAGTTAATACAGGTTCTGTGACCCAAAAGAAGCTGCAAAGCTAAGGATCACCTGCTTTACTTGCTTGTGCTATGCTTTTCATGAGTGTGGAATATGGTAAAAGAATTTTCACAGATGCTTTAGAAGGATTTAAAGATGGTTCCAAAAAAGGGGTTTAGGGAACTTGACTGAGGATTAAATGCTGGGGAAAATGGTGGGTTAACAGAAGTCTCTTTAGGTACATCAAGGTCTACAGCTGGAACTGAAGGGTTAACATCCACAGCTGTATCTGCAGGGCTATTAATAGCTTGAAAAGTGCCCTAGGGAACCCTTGTGGTAGCCATGTCAACACAAGCCTCTGTAGGAGGCTCTGGATGGTCACTTTCAGAACATTCATCATAATACAGATGTAAATTGGCTTCAAGCTGATCAGGGACAGAATCCTCAGTCTGGGCATTTTTGGAGCACTCACTCAATTCTATTTGAAAAGTCTTTAGAGCCAGAGTAATAAGATGTTTAGCTGTATCATAAACATGAGGAATATTCAAATAAACTCCCCATTGGTATAATAAGTCCCTTCCCCATAAGTTTCCCAACTTATTAATGAGACTGCCATTCTTATGATATCTAGAATGGCATTCATTGGTCCAGTGCAACCCTTTCTAGCATGTCAGACACACACTAGTTGGTATTGATCTATTATTGCTGCTAGATGGAGCTCTCACACTAGTTTTCGTTTGGCAATCTTTTGGAGGGGATGGCATAATGACTGCCGGAAAAGTTCCATAAACTCCCTGTTTCTTTCCTTCCCTTTTATTAGACATGAGTTTATTTGTTTTTGGCTGTTCATGAACTTTTTCATATATTTTTTCATTAAAATAAAAATCAGTTCATTCTGTTATCAGTCCAGTGATAGCAGAATCCTGTTTATTATCTTCATTTTCATCTGATTGTAATGGTTTAAGAGCAACAGAAATAAGACTACACAAAGACCATACATGAATGGGAATTATCATTCCCCTTTTGATAAACCCCTTTTAAAGCTTTCATGACTAACTTCCATTGTTTCAGATTTAAAATATCCCACCCTTGCAGTTGAAACCAATAACAATGATTCTATAAGAGAGAAAAAATTTCCTCAAAAGCTGAGGATTTAATAGTTACACCAGTGCTTTTTAATAAAGTTTTTTTTAACACTCTAGAGGACTCTTCAAAGTTCTACTGCTGATTCCCCATTTCCTTGATAATCCCAAGGATGTAACTTACCTTTTTTCTTTTTCTTTAAAACTGCTTATCAGGAGCTCTTGGTCTGCTGTGCACTGACTGAAAGAAAAATTGTGTTTTCAAGTCCCTGTTTGGGAACCAAAAGTTGATGTTCAGGAACTGGGTCCATGAAAATGGTGCTGTGGATGATAAAGATGAGAGAGAAATAAGAGATAGCCGAGTCAGGGGACCCTCCATCCAAAAGGAAGAGAGTGCCACTGCATAAAACATCATGGCTTTTGTTTAGATTTAGAACAAAGAAAATATATGTGTGCATGTGCAAAGGTAATGGATACATGACAGCTTACACTTTACTGAAGTCAGCAAGTTTTAGGGTTAATAGTTCAGTTCTCTTTACATTCCTGCATGTAACAGACCTCGTTAATCATTATCTGACATAAACCAGACACTCTTCTTTGAAGCACAGAATGTTTCTCCAGCAGGCTTCTACCAGATCTTATCTCAGTGTCTTGAGACTAGAGACACCTGTCTCCTACATACCAAGGTGGCCTTCTTTCTGTCAGCTGTCTTGGCCTTTAATTGAACTCCATCAGCTTTCCTTATTTGTCAAGAGCCATCATACCAGTCTTTGTGCAAAATGCAAATATTCCAATGTATATTTCACTAAGTTTCTCATAATGACAAGACAAAACCATAGAGAAGTGGAAGTATGCATAGTGAAAATTTTGAAATAAAAAGGCAAGTTTGGAGGAAAGATGCAGAAATGAATGAACATGCACACTTAAAGTCTATGCCATCTTTGGGATTTTTAAAAGCATATATTAAAACTATAACATTCTAGAATATTTACAAATATGAATCCAGTAGATGTCTTATATCATACTTCTAAACAGGAATTCAATATTAAGGCATTTACATTCACACTTAAGATAATCCACATTCTTCTAGATTACTTGAAGAGGGTTAGCACTTATTGAGAGAAACCAGTCGAGAAGGCAAGGTACTGAGGTCCCAGAAAGAATTCCATATGCTCTAATTTAGTAGCTGGAGTCTATATCATTTTTTTTTTTCAGAATAAAGTAATAGTTGTGAAAAGCAATGCTGCAAGAGAGGCAGAATTAGATTTTACATTGTCTTTAAATCATTTTAATCTATTCCTGCTACTGCAGGTGATCTGAGAAAAGTTAATCTTCTTTTCACTGAATTAAGCTAACTTCTTCAATATGTGTATGAGTTTGTTCAAACCATAGGTTTCCTGTGCAAACAGTATGAACCATTGAAGATTCAAGATAGAACTTTAATTATTACAAGAAGAATCTTTTACTTTTGAATATGGACACACATTTTCAACTTAATAATTTATCTTAAAATAAATTAAAAAATGGTGCTTAAGTGCAAAATAAGGACACAAACAGTATCTATGTCTTTGGTGCATATACTCATTTCCTACATCATTCAAGTAACAGTGACTCTGATTTCTTGAGTAGAGATGGGAATTGAAGGTTTGAAGGCAAAAATGAGTTATTTTCACTTTTGCCATTGCTGGATGCCTGAGATGGTCCTGAGTATCTGATTCTTGGAGCAGCTGGTAGAGGTTCAGAATGAGTAAGAAAAGTGCAGGGGTAAAACATGGGAAGGAAGAACCAGCCCTGCATCTCTCCTTTGAGCTCAGTCTTCAGTGTGGGCATGTCTTTGTTTTTATGCCCGTATAGAGAAAACTGAGAGTAATGCAAAGGTCTGACATTCTTTAAACGGTGCTCAGATTACAAGGCTACCATTTACTTCTGTTAACTTGACAGTCCATTTGGTGCTACTAGCTGCAATAATAGAAGAAAATGGTCTTAAAGAGAAATGAACTCCAAAAGGTGAAATAGGCAAAAAATATTAAACTTGCCTATTTAGAAATGGTTAAGAGCTTAATATTGTCTAGAGACTATAATGTCCATTTTTTTTTACTTTCATTGTATAGGCCAACAATAAATTCAAAAATAATATGATGCATATATCTATATAACTTCTCCTGCTTGACTTCAGACTTGAGGAAGTGATACCCTAGTCCAAGCTAAGAGGTAAGTCTGGGTTTTCAGCCCTCATCTGAGACCTAGCATTTATAATATGTGTCAACATTAGGAGTAAAACCAAAAATAATCAGTTAAACCAGTGCAGTCTCTAAAGGCAAAGGTTGTAATACCAGATACACCTTACTGCCCATGAATTCCAAACAAGCAGTCTTTATGTATAGGTACGAGGTCTGGAAGCACTTTTGCTATGATAGAGATGGGGTATATATCAGGAGGCAGAAAGGCCCAGGACTCATTTGTTTTTTGAAAGAAATCAAAATACGTATATTATAACTGCTAGAGAAGAAGAAAAACTTAGCAACATTAATGTTCTATGTTTTGTTTCCATGTTAATTCTAATTAGATCTGGATATCGTAATTGTATGTTATAAGAGATCTGCTTAGAGACATTTTCCAAAATCATTTTGGTAGCTTAAGATTGAAAAATATAAAGAATTTGTTTTTTCTTTTTATTAAGGAAAAAGAAAGTAATCTTGTCTTAAGATAAAATGACTGGTAATTAAGAAAAAGGAAAATGTGGGACAAAATTGAAATGAATATAGAAAGTGCAGGTGTATGGGATAGGAATTTTGGGGGGTCAAAATTAGGTAAGATTTGATGGGTTTATCTATAAAGTTTTAAAAGCCTTCATAACAATATTATAATCAATATCTGTTAAAGTGACAAATTTTCTTAAATCATTAGACTATTTGGTAAAAGGTTATAAAATTTTTCTCCTGAATGATATAAAAAGAAGAAAGTCTGTTTTATCAAAATAGCATCTTGTAATTTAACCTTCTGGCATCCTTGGTTGTTTAGGAAAAACAAGTCTTCTCATTTTTAAAGGAACAGAATGTTCAAACCTAACAAAATTGGTCATTTTACTTTCTCAAAGTCAGACTCGTTTGTGCATTTAAACTGGCCAGAAAACCACGTATGTGGGCTCTCCATTTGAGTAATTGCCTAGATCAGCACTATGACTCCTAAAACAATAAAAGTTTCTGCCACATCTGGTCATTCTTCTAAAGTAGATTGAAATAAATCGCTGTTTCAGACCCCTGCAGCTCTGTCACCAGCAATGACTCAATGTTACCTCCAGAGCATTTCTGTTTCATAGTAGCAGAGGGCACTATGCACCAGGTTTGTGGAAACCTGTAGCCTCAGGATTATGCTAGTTGTGCAATAATCACCAGAAAAATGAGAATAAAACTGTAAAAAATACAGTTAGCATTATTGCCTGCTCTTATGGAGGGACAACATGTATGGTATTGCAAACATTTGTAGGTTTATATCTGAGCCATACTCCAAAATGATATAAGAACTTTCTTCTCCCCTAATAAGCAGGAAATAAATGCAGAAGATTAAACTTTCACCCATTTTCCTCATATGAGGAATATTTATTTAAAATATTATCATAAGAATAAGAAGAATATAAACATAAGGGGGGATTTGATAGCTGGAAAATGTGCTTATTAAAATTTCTCCATTTAAGCATATTTGAAAGTTTTTAAATTAATTGTACTGGTTTTCTATTAATATAATTTTTGAAGTTTACTCTTGGTCTTTATTTCTCTGAAAAATATTAATCAAACCATCCCAGTTTTGCATATAGGAAAAAGATAACATTTAACAGCAAAACCAAACAGAATGGTATAAATCAGTAACTTCCAAAAACAAAAAGTTTGATATCTTTGAGTGTTTGTCTGATAAAGGACCCATGAACACATTGCACCTGCATAAACTGTGGTTTATTAGCCACTGAAATGATGGACAAGTTATATGTGTTTGAGAAAACACAGAACCGAAAATTTGCACTTACCCTCCTCACAAGACCCCAAGCATCATTTCTTTCTTTCTTTATTTGTTTTTCTTCTCAACTACCCCCTCTTTCTTTCTTTTTTTTTTTTTTTCCTGCATGAAAACACTAGCTCCCATTTTCACTTTGAACTGGTTTTGGGAAGATTCCTCCAGTTCCTTGCTTGTGAACTCACGATAAGTCAATTTGTCACTAAAAGACATATCAGTCCTTTGTAGTGCAAGATTGGGTGGGCCTGGCTATTGAAAATAGTTGTCTTTATATTAACAGAAAGACTAGTGGCCAGACTCTGGGAAGAAAGCATCACCTTGATGATATTTCAAAACACTAAACTTGTAAACTAATAAATTCACATTTTTAAATTACAGCCAATTTTATGGTATCTGTCTTCTTCAGCAAAGAAAACTAAAAGTATTATAATCTTGGAGAGGTCAATAAACATTGAAGAAACAAATAATGCCAATGTATTTTAATTATTCCAGAGAGTGCTAAAATATGAAAGTTACTTTCCCAATGGGCACAATATTGAAATATTGTTGATATTTGTATTCTAAGTTCATACCATAGTTTTAAAAATTGTAAATCTACTTTTGTTCCCTCCATTACTAATTGAATGATTTTTTTTTCATTTTTTCATTCATATATATGTATACATAGTGCATATTTATGGCTAATTTAATTCTCAAGTACTTAATATTTTTTATCCCCTGTGGAATTGGAGAATTTTTAAAATTTATTTTCTAAATATTTTTGTTTGTTTGTATAGATAAATGTAATTAATTTTCTTCCTATTAATTTGTACCCTAACACTTTACTGAATTCACACATTTTTGTTATCATTTTTCAATTACTTACCTTGTGCTTTCCAATAAACTACAATTACACAAAGGAAAATTATATCCCCTTCTTTCCACAATTCATATTTTCTATGCATTTCTCGAAACCAAAATTTTTGGATATTATAACTCATAAGGTCCAACATACTGTGGCCATAACTAGAAGAGGGAGACTCCACAGTTCAATGGTTATCTAATTATGGAAATAGAAACCTGGGCTTGGAATTTGACACTGCCGCTTACTAATTGTATGACACTGACCATTCCATGAACTGTCTCTCTTGCCTCAACATCATCACTGGAAAAATAAGATGATAAAATATGCATATTATACTGTTATGATAGACTTTTAAATTCACATCAACGCTTCAAAAGCATATTTAATGAGACCCACAATTCATCCTTACTTTTATTCTACCCCTGGTTTTGGGATCAATAGATTCTCAGATCGAAATGAAGCATGATTGTCTTTGTTGAGCCAGTAATATTCTGATAGCTTGTTTTAAATATTAAAATAGGCTACAATAACTGTGAAATAAATTGAATATATGCCAACCTCAAAACAATGACTAGACATAAAAATTTCCTAATGATGAAGTAAAGCAATGAATCACATTATTATGCTATTACCTGAGTCCCCTTAACCATTTGGATTTTGGACTTTATCAAAGATAATTTTTGTGCATTGTGAAATTATAAATCATTGGATTTTATTTTCCTTTTCATTGTTGACTTGTCTTTTCTATCTTAATAAAATTTCCATATCCTCCATGCTCACCAATTTCCAGGGATTTTAATTTATATTACCAGCCATTCAATAGCCTTCAGAATTCTCTACAGCAGGTATTATCACTTTTAATCTGGAAAGAGATCTGCATCTTGAGAGATCAGCATTCTCAGTCTTCTCTCTGAAAGCCAATCCACTCCAAATTCCAGGGGATCAGAATCAGTGGACACCTAGAGGAGAAAATTCTCTCTTTGCTAATTGTATATCAGCTACTTTCTATTACTGAGCTTGCACAATAAAAAATGCATTTTCTTCTAGTGATTAATAGAGGTAAGCATCAGAATTTTTGCTTTTCCTTTATTCCATAATCTATATAGATATTGAGAAGCCACATGTCCTTCCACTAGATATTACTGTTCTTGAACTGATCAGATATTTATCCACTAATGAAGCTGAATTTAAATGCATAAGATTTATGCAAACAATAACTTAAGCAAATGGATATCTTTGTGAGACTATATCAAGAAAAATGTTTGATTAAAGTGAATTGATGAACTCATTAAAATTGTGCTTGTAAATATCATATCAAAGGAACAAATTAAATATTATAATATATTACACTGGAATTTTTATAATTTCAATCAGTTTTGGAGATTCCTAAGGTTATCTAGGGATTGGTAAATAAAGCAGATCATTGATGTGTTGATTTTGGGCTACAGTGTTTGTCTGCCTACCTTAATACACTTTGTTCTAGTTTGTTAAGCTGCTCAAGCAGATACCATGAAATGGTTTGCTTTAACAATAGGGATTTATTAGTTTATAAGTTTACTGTTTTGAAGCTGAGAAAAATACATAAATCAAAGCATCATCAGCAATGTTTTTTTTTTCCCTGAAGACCAGCTGCCAGTGATCCTGGAGTCCTCTGTCACATGGCAAATCATATGGAGTTGTGTTCTCGTCTCTCTCTTCTGGATTTTGTTGCTTTCAGCTTCTTGCTTTTGCAGTTTTTTAATCTCTTCATCCGGATTTGTTTTACTATAAAGGATTCCTGTAAGAGGATTAAGATCCACACTGAATGAGATGGGTCACATCTTAAGTTAAAATCATATTCACCAAAAGATCTTACTTACAATGAGAACACACCAAGAGGAATGGATTTAATTTAAGTACATACTTTCCTTCAATCCATACAGCTTTATATCAACACAAAAGTAGGAGGATAGGTATTTCAGTTTGGTATCAGAATCACAGAGAGGCAGCTTCACTGTTGTGTGTCAGGTGATTTCACTGAAAGATGATCTTTAAATGCTGTTAGGATTGGTAGAGAAGTAGAGGGGATGACAATGAATCACATTTTATGGTTTGCAATATTGAAGCTCAAATTTATTTGTAGCTTCCCCCATTTTAGGTAGCCCAACTGTATCAGAACATAACTAAGACTAAGTTTTCTGTAATCCAATAATTCATCAGGATTATTTTTGTGTTTTTTTATTTTTATTTTATGTACTTGATTCACTACTCATTTAAGTGAAATGCTAAGGTATATGGAAAGAATGGATTTGAAACCAGAATAGTCTCACAAAGTCAAGTTATATCCTTAGATTTCATGGTAAGAAGGATAAAAAAGGATCTCATTGATTAGGAAAGATCAGGAGTTCCAATTAGCTCATGGCCCTTTAGAATAGCAACCTGGATAAATCTTTAATTTCTAGAAAGTCCTTGTAATTCCAAATGAAAGGGACAAGAGTAGGAATGGATAAATGGCCTAAAATTAGTCTAGAATATATACTTTATCTCCACAAGTCAAGTGTAAACACACACTTTTGGTCTTGGGCAGTCTTTGAGAACACTACATTGTTACTATGAAGCAAGAACACTTTTATTCCCTCATATATTCCACATCTTGTTATACTGTCCCTCCAAGACCCTAATACTTAACCGCCCATGGAGAGAGAGAGAGAGATCTAGGTACACTTATCAAAGGTGCACCCTCACTGCTTCGGTTGATTTAAGTTTAGGAACTTAGAATCATAAAAAAATTTTTGTTCTGAACATGAAGAGAATTCCACAACTCATTCCTTTTTATCCTCAGATGACATATGAATTTAAAATATGCAGAAATGAATGCAGGAGAATTTTATGAAATATTTAAATAAATAAATTTTACAGTTAAATAGAATTTATTAAAATTTTCAAAGGTATATCTACCCATTAATGATCCATGTATGTGTGTGGAAGGGAAATGTGCAATGTTATATACTCAGTGTGTAAATTCTCTCAGTAAGGGATATTGCCTTAGATATATTAATTGTTGCTATGAATTTCTGGTCAGGGAAAACATTGGATGTTGCAGAATAAGTACAAAAAGTGGAATAAATCAAAAGGTTCAGGACAAATATTTAATTGAGCAGAAACCTATCCTATAATAATGGCAGGATCACAAAGCACAGATTAAGGAAAGTAGCCTTAAAAGAAGATGATATAATTTCTTCACATTAAAATTAACATATGAGGGAAGCAGATGTGGCTCAAGTGATTAAGCTCTGATCTACCACATGGGAGGTCCCAGGTTTGGTTCCTGGTGACTCCTAAAGAAGATGAGAAAGACAGCAAGCTGGCAAGATGTGCAGGTACGGCGAGTTGATGCAACAAGATGCAACAAGAGACAAAAGGTACAAAAAATAATGAGAGACACAACAAGGCAGAGAAAAAGAGGTAGATCAAGCAATTAGGTGTCTCCTTCCCACATGGTAGGTCCCAGGTTTGGTTCCTGGTTCTTCCTATAAAGAAGACCAGCACACAAAAAACAGACACAGCAAATGCAAACAGTGAGGATGTGGGGAGATATAAATGAATAAAAAAAATTTTTTTTAATTAACATATGAAAATATTTTCTCATTCCATTAATTCAGATGATTTAAGAACTTAAATATTGAAGTAGAAATATGTCTGGTCATTCATTAGGTTAGGAAAACAGATAAAGGTAAATGCAAATTTAATAGAATGCCATATTTCTCTTCAAAGACATTCTACATCTTTAAGGTTAATACAACCCTCCTCGTCTTTGAATGAACACTGTGTGTTTCTTTAACTCATGGAGAAGCCTAGTGGACTAAAATAATAAGTTATAATACATTTTGCTGGTTTGAATTTCTTCAGTAAGAATGAAACATTCTACTCTTCTCTGGAGTACTTAGTCACTTTGATTCAGAGAAGACCCTCAACTTCCTGTCTTGGGTCAGATAAGGGATTTCTCTTTAGGCATTCACATCACTTTAAAATTTATATAAAATACTTGCTAATCAAATCTAAGAACACATCAAAGGTATATACACCATGATCAAATGAGTTTTATCCCAGGATGCAACGATGGTTCAACATAAGAAAATCAATCAATGCAATACACCACATTAAGAGAGCAAAGGAAAAAATCACATGATCATCTCTAACAAGACAGAAAAGTCATTCAACAAAGTACAGCAAAAATTAACCCAAGAAGCGATCAACAAATTAAAGTATAAACAAATGTGGTATATACAATGGAATGTTACCCAGCTAGAAGAAGGAATGACATATTGACACATGCAACAACATGGATACATCTTGAAAACCTTGTGTTGAATGAAGTAAGCCAGTCACTAAAGGACAAATATTTCACGATCTCACCGATATGAACTAAGACTATTGAGCTGACTCATCAAGGTAGAGTCTGTAATTCAGGTGGCAAGAACATAGAAAGACAAGAAAAAGTTATGAGCTGATGCTTAATTGGGGCAGAAGTTATCATAAGGTGGATGGTGGTGATTTGGCCATGGACAGGGTGATGGTGGTGCAGCTGTGTGCTTGGTGTTGATGGTTCTCATCATACATTTTTTCTCAGTGGGTGTAGACCCACAGAATAAGTGACAAAATATTAAATTCCCATCCCAAAGCACAAGCAAAGTGCTATGTCCACAAGTAGAGTGGCAAAGAATCTCTAGAGTACACAGGCAGTGCCTAATAAAAGTAAAAGAAACCAATATGCCAAGCCTTCAATATTAAAACTTGTATTTATGAATCTTATTCTTGTAAAATTGAAACTTAGCCTAATAATTATTACCTAAGAGTTACCTTTTGAAAATCTCTTGTTTCTCAATTGTGGCATTTCTTTAAGTGAAACACTTCAAATAAATCCACTGACATGTTTCCATCATGGGACCTGACTCCTAGGGATAAGCAACCCTGGCATTGAGGAATTAATATCAAGCACCAACCAGCTATGCATTTGGAGTAAGACCTTTACACAGAGGGGAATCATTAAATGCAAAAGAGTTTTAATGGCTCAGATATTTCAGAATGAGTTGGAAGGTCATGTTAGAGGTTACACTAATGCACATCTCAGGTGGATTTCACTAACTGCCACAGTAAACAAAGTCCAAACTGGGTTGCTCCTGAGAGTTCTAGAGACATCCAGACACTATAAGCAAGGCACACAAAACTTGAAATTAGCACCTCATCATTGAGACTTACCTTGGAATATATGACAACCTATTTTGCCAATGTATCATAGTTAGACTCATTTATAATGTCCTTAAACATGATTTTTCTACCTCTTTTATATGAACCTATAATTGGCACTATATCCATAAAATATGGGTCCAAGAGACATAACTTTTCAGCCTCTTCATATGCAGGTTGAGTCCTGATTCTCAGAGGAGTTGTGGCAATATTGTAAGATGTTACCAATAGGGGAAAATGTGGGAGGGGGATGGATTTGTTTATATGGGAAACAAAGAAAAAAGTACATTTTAATTTGAAACCCAGGAAAATAAAAATTAATATTATATCAAATTACTTTGTGTTTTATTATGAAAAGTGGTGGATATTTTAAAAAATACTTGGAATATATTAAACAATCATGTGGAGCTGGAAAAAAACATACATAATACACTTTTATCCAATATATTTAGCAATGAAAATCAGTATATATACCTTCAGGAACTATTTGACCATCTTTTAATCCTGCAAATGGTAGATGTCATAAACTAGCTTTGTTTCTTTGTGCATATGAAGAAAAGTAGGACATTCATAATAATCATTTTAAGAAGAGCAATTTTGAAACAATGTTATTTACATCGCTAGGTGAATATAACATGAATAAATATCAAACACATATTTCTAAGTGAAAGTTAAAATTTCAGCAATGTACTTCTATAACAGATAAATCTCCCTAAACTTAAAGAACACACATAATATTAATGTCATAGCTACCCCAATTATATTTTCTGTTTCTTAAAACATCTGGATTTGGGGAAATCCTGTTTTTCATCTGTTTTCTTTTAGATTAAAGAAATATTGAGAAAGTATAAATTCTATATCCACATAAAAGTGTACATTTTCCATCCTATTTTGCTGTTTAACAGAAATAAACAAGAAACAGAAACAGAAACAGACTGTTACCATTAGTTTAATTGGCCCCTTACTAATCTGAACTCAGTAAAATATCAGTGCTGTTGTTGTCATTTAAACACAGTTTTTTTTTTTTTCAGAATTTTCCAGAAGGCAGCCTCCATATCCTTGTTCTTCAGGCTATAGATGATGGGGTTCAGGGTGGGTTGCACAACAGTGTAGGAGACAGACACTATCAGATCCCAAACAGAATGAGACTCTGACACTGGCTTTAGGTAGGCGTTTGGTACTGTATTGAGGAAAACAATAACAACCACAAGGTGAGGAATACAAGTTGAGAAGGTTTTTAACCTGCCTTCCACTTATGTGATTCTCAGTATCATGGAAAATATTTGGATATAAGAAACTATGATGGAAATAAAACATACAAAACCCAAAGATGTTGTGACAATTATGGCTCCAATCTCAGCTAGGTACTTCTCTGAGCAGGAGAATTTGAGTAATGAGGAGATCTCACAGAAGAACTGGTGGAAAAAATTTGACCTACAAAATGGTAATGAGAAGGACAGAGCTGTGTTCAAAAACCCAGAGACAATACCACTCAGCCATGAAGCAGCCACCATTTGTTCACAGGACCTTCTTTTCATTCAGCAATGCTAGCTCTGCACAAGCAAACAAAACAACCAAAAAAAAAAAAAAAAAAAACCTGCACCACACACCCCAGGAAAGATATTGAAGAATTTGGGGTCAGGGAACTATGACAGAAATGAAGGAAAGATCTAACAATGATAGGGTCCTCAGTAAGAAGTACATGGGACTGTGAAGGCTGTGGTCCAAGCTGGTAAGTATAACGATGAGAAGGTTGCCAATGAGAGACATCAGGTAGATCAGAAAGAACAGCACAGCATGGAGAGCTTGCTCTCCCATATATCTGAAAAGACCATGAGGATGAATTCAGTCACAAATTTGGTGAGATTGGCCATGGCACTACTCTCCATAGGCTAGGCAAAAGAAAAGACACTGAGATTCTTTGTATATAGCTAAATATTGTTTAACCCTATAGTTTGAAATATATGTGTTTATTTCTACCGAATTTCACAATTTAAAACTGCAGTATGGACACAAATTCATCTCTCAGCTTTCCAATTTTAGTTATCAAGTTTTTAAGCTGCCAAGAGTTTGAAACAAAATGGGAGCAAAATCTTCATGTTGACACAATAAGATCTTCAAAATTCGTGAAGGTCTGGGTGTTAAATTATCTGAACCACCAATGCAGAAAAAAATTTAAGTTACTATTTTCTCACTTCTTATAGGGATGTTACATAACTGTACTGTTTTATATACATAGATTAATTCACAATATATAAAGGAGGTTTTTGGGATTAGAATTTAATTCTATCTCTGAAACTAGTAGGGAAGGCAGATAACCTAGATCATTTTGACATGCCGATGAATCACATGGACCCTCTCAGTTTTGGTTAAATCCATACAATACACAGGACTACAAAAAAGTCATTTTTATGTAATAATATTAAATCTAGAGACACTCCCCATGAATGGGGTCTTTGCACCATTACTTATAGATCCATTAGATTCTAAAGGGTTATCTCTATTCACACATGATCTGAGAAAGCATTTACTAATTTACATTCTACTGATAACTTCTCTCAAGTATATTAAAGTATATTTCTTGAAATTAAAGTTTTGTGCTCAAATAAACTTGAAAAATACAGGACTCAGTAAAATCAGTAAAATTTTTCTATAGGTCTATCTGAAGTGTAAATATGGTAATTTTCACTTTGTCTAAATGAGGGGATAATTTGTATTTTGATGATCTCAGGGGGAACTCTTAAAAGAGAAATAGCAGCCATTTGTAGTAACATTTTTATGATGCTTTTGCATATTTTGTAACAAATGTTTCACAACAATATAAGGTGTTGGTGGAGGGGTGATGTGGGACACATGTATGATGTTATGCAGGTTTATTTTATAAGTTCACAACTCTTACTATACACTTATTGTTTATGTACATTCATGTGTAAATTATATACTTCAAAATATATATATTTAATAAAACAAAAAAACACAAAGCCCAACGGTTAAATTGTCTGGGTTTAATTTTTTTCTTTATCACTTAGATGGCTCAGCTGTTAAAGATATGTAGCATTCCCCTTCATCATCATTATCTGAAATGGTGGGTTGTAAGTTCTTTGCAGTACCCATTCTGTTTTAAGCACTTTAATTGTATGCACTCAATTAATATTTAAAATTCTTCAAAGAAGCTGGTATAAGTATTATGTCAGTTTTACAGAGGAAAAAGGTGTTGCACAGAGGAGTTAATTAATTTGCCCAGTATTAGAGAATAAAAGAATGATGAAGGTGGAGTGTGAATCCCTACATTCTGTTCTAAACCTGTGTATTCACATACTAAAGTATTAAGTCTCTCAGGAGTGATGAATAGGGCTAAAATGATCTCTCTAAGACAGAAGTTCTTAACATTTTTTGTTCCATGGAACCCTTTGCCAGTCAGGTGAAAACCACAGACCTTTTACTAAGTCCACATTGTACTGTGTATTATTTAATAAATATATCACATCCACACCAACACATCCCCACAAGAATGATTTTTTTTTTTTGAATTGCTCATGGACCCCTTGTTAAGAACCCCTGCTCTAAGAGCATACAACACAAGAGAATATAAAATACACAAGAAGTTTTCAGGTAAATTATTATAAATAGTCTAGATAAATTACAGGTAACATGATCTCGGAAAAGGAAAACAAACAAATAAATAAGTGTCCAAATACAATTTGGAAGCAAGAAAATAAGATGGCTTCCAGGAGGCAGAGCTCAGAAAAGAAATGGGAAAATGCAAAATATTATAAAAATTAAACAACATTGGTATCTGAAAATAATTAACTAAGCATCATTAATATCACTCAAGCATGTGTAAAGCCAAGTTTAAAGAATTCCACAATATGAACCAAAAAAAAAAAAAGAGAAAGAAATATGCTTATGATGCATATTCTATGTACTAGGATTATATGTAAACATTTTACTACTATTTTCTTCATTTGTCTAATTTTGTCATTGGAAAATAATATTCTGGACACATATTCATTATGAGAAGGCACATATACAGAAGCATTAAGATATAATGAATAAAAGAAAAGAATGTTTCAAAATAAAAAAGTGTCATATGATACCATATCTTTTTCCAATCTTCTTCTTAGGGGGAATGTGGATTTGAATTATATACTCTTTGAAATCCAATACTTCATCAATAAAAGTCATGTATCAATTTTTGGCTGCCTTGCAGGTATGATGTAGAACTCAACTGGTGTTTAGTAAGTAAAAATATATTACTAAATTACCACATTTTCTAACAATACAAAAGAGTATCTTATTTACTAGAGTGTTCATTAATGGTTGAAGATTTAGCAAATATATTTAGCAGATTTTAAAAATTCAAAGATTTTTCCTAATCAGGTATTTTCTTTTAGGTGACAGCAAAAAATATAAAGGTTATTAAGAGAATCTTTTCTCCAAAAGTGAAGCCATCCTAGTGAAAACTTGTCATTTACATGTAGCGCTTTTATCTCTGTGTGGATGTGGATGTATCTATCAGTTCATGCATCTGTGTGAGTGTGCAGCTGAGGTCAACAACCTAAGATGCATTAGCATTATGAGTTGCAATAATTCTTAATGATTAGAAACCCAGGGATATTAGGGACTTTTTCCCATGGTGAGGGAAAGGAGTAGAAAGCTAATAACATTAGCTTTTTTTTTTTTTTCATTACAATTACTTCATTTTTTTTCATTATGAGATCCTGCAACTATTAAAAGAAGTTTTGGGGAACAGAATAAAATAATAATTGTTAATAATTAAAAGAATGAAGAAAGAAATGTGGCAATGACAAAGAATGTGAATTGTGCACTTGACCTTGAATAATGAGCAGCTGAGTAACATACTAGCAGATATATCTATAAGGAAGAAGATCTCATATGAAGGAAAATCACAGTTTGAGAAAATAGGATATGACATAATTTAACATTTAAAACCAAATAACTTGTGGGCGGATGTGGCTCAAATGGTTGGGCTCTGTCTCCCATATGGAGGGACCTGGATTCGATCCCCAGGACCTCCCGGTAAAATAAAAAAAGTAAATAAATAAATAAATAAAACCTTCACAAGAGCCTCTCATTCCTATCTAATGTAATCACCATTTAAAATAAATAAATAAATAAAAACAAATAACTAAATGAGAATTACACAAATGTCAATGGGAAGGAATCAAAATGGAATCCAGAATTACATAATGGGTGGGATTGGGGCAGCTCTTCCTCAAGGGAGTGACCATATCTAAACCACACAATGAATTTAGGCACTGACAAAAATGAGGAGGAGTTTGGCTGTTCACGGAAAACTTCACAATCATACCAAGAACTCATCATTTTACCAATTAAACTGCATCCTAAATCTCCATTTGCATACATCTGATTTTCACAATCTACCCTTTGCAATAGTGCAAGAGAACATCTGAATGAAGAGAATCAGAACACAGTGTGCTGAATGTTGCATGACAGCAAGAAGAGTTAGAATTCCTCACACCATCCATTCCCACAATGATTCGATATTTCAGTGGAATGTAGTGATTTGCTCCCTTCAGCAGTTCATAGGAACACATATTTTGCAATAACAAAAAAATTGAAGCATCTTACATTGATTGTAATCATGTTACTAGCTAGACAAGGGCTTTAGAGAAAATCTTTACTCTTAAATTTTAATATCTGTAATGAAAATGGTGTCATTAATTCCTCTAGAATGAGTTGTTGTGAAAACAAAATACCTATGTGCATAAAGACAAAGGGAAGCAGGTAAAACACACACACACAAAAAAAAAATAAAAGGAAAAAGGAAATGAAAGGCAACATTTGCTAAGAAAGTTCAATTAACAAAAGCCCATGGATAAAGAAGCCTTTACTTAGCTCTTAGGTATAATAACAGCTTAACTCATATTGTTTTCATTATATTTTGATCTGAAGCTTCAGCCTTTCTAACTATCCCTAGACAATTTGACATTTGAGTTGAGTTTCCATTATCACTCTTTTACCTCTTACTCCTTTTCAGATGTTCTGAAACGGTCAAAGAAAACCTCAGGATAGATATGGAGAATGGGTAGAGATCTGTATATAAATTCCAATATTTCTGAGATGGAAAAAATAGTCTCTAATGTGGCCAGAGCATTACAATATTTAGAGAGAAGTTCCAGAAAGATTTCAACATCTGACTGCAAAGTGTTTAACATTTTATTAGAGAATGATATTCAGAGGAATTATTTTAGGAAGCAAAAATATTCTTAAGACACATGAAACACACATTATTTTTGTCCAACACAGGAGACTCATTTCTAGTTCTTCTGTTAGACATGAAGTCTCTGAGGACAAAAGTTCAGGAGGAAAAGCCATAAATCTCCCAATTTAAATGGCCTCTTGCTGATATAGGGCTCCTCAGCACCACTCCTATTGTGTCATTAGATTGACAGACATTGAGCCTAAAAGGATAACAGAGAAATAAAATATAGAGATTGTACTTGCTTTCCAAAATTCAATATTATATTTGTTACAATCTTATTTTTGGTAACTGAAGGCTTTGGAAATAATACATGTGACTTTTTAAATTGATTTTCACACTTTGAAGAAATAACTCAGGTTCAAGTAGTTAAAGAATGAAATGCCTGTTTTAGTATATTGTAGTCACTGGAATATTCATCATATGTTATATTAAGGAAATATGGTACCTTATTTCCCATTATTTAGAAATAAAATTTTATATTAATGTGAACATAAACTATATAACACTTTTAACTTTTTTTTATTTTTTATTTTTTTATTATGGGTAAAAATCAAAATTCTCACAATACATACAAACATTTGCAAAATGATATATAAATATATATGCATATATGTGTATTTGCTTACAAAAATGTTATTTATATATATATACATATATTCCAAGAGGTGCTTAGATTACCCAAAATATTACATGGAACCCATTGGGATTCCCATGTTCCCCACCTCCCACACCTCCCACCACATCCCACACAAACATCTCCCACAGTGTAGCCCACCACCCTCAATGAATTTACACATCCTGGAGCCTTAACTTCTTCTTATATATATAATGGCAGTAGACCATTTCATAGTCTTTAATACAAAGACAGTTTGTACATGAAATAAACTTTCTAGAAATTATTGGAAAGATAAATCAACTAGCTTGTGACTGAGAACCTAAACCTGGGCACTAAGAATAAAAACCACTCCTTATTTTATACAATGGCATGAATTTGAGCTGTTCCTCTGTCTTGAGTGGCATGAAATGGATATTCCTATTTCTTACTTGCCATAACCTTATTTTTCTTGGAATATTCTGCCTAGGAAAATTACTTTCTGTTTATTATTGGAAATTCCTGAAAAACCCATCAACTGTCCAATGGAAAATGTCAACATATACATTATTCCCTAAGATTTATCCCCTAAGATTCTTTGAATCTCACCTCCCAGTCAATGCCTTGCTGTTTGCATCAATCTTGAATTGTTGTACTTGATACCTATCCAGTATCAAGTATATTTATATTTATATCCCCTCCAATTCTCCATAATTTCTGACATTACTTTTTTCCATCTGAGACACTGACAAAGTGGATGTACTCCCTTACCATGAATAGTAAAAATTTCAGCTTTGTCTTAACAACAGTTTTGATGACAAATTTAGATAACTAATTTTTTGAGAATGATTACAATCAAGAGCTGCACAGGTGGAAAATGAGTCCAGTCAAGACAAAAATTTCCACCCAGGAAGCAATGGCATAATGATGTACTATTGAGAAATTAGGAGTATGTCATATGATATGGATACTAATAAAGTTTCCAAAACATTGTTACAGGTATATTGATATTTAAAATAATTAATTTGATATGTGCATATTATTTTCTGGTACTTCTTTTCAACATTGTGAATTCATGAATTACAATTTTGGTGATGCTATGGATATTATAACAAATGCAACAGACTGGTTGGCTTAAACAGCAAGAATTTATTGTCTCACAGTTTTGAAGGCTATAAGTCCACAGTCAAGGTAACATCAGGATCATGTTTTTTTCTGAATTCGATAGCATTTTGGATGTCAATTGTTCATAATAGGTAACTAAATATAACAAGGTTACCTGTCCCCTTCTGGACACCTGAGTGTGTCCAAATTTCCTTACTTATAAGTACTCCAGTCTAATTGAAATAAGGCCCAGTCATATTTACTTTGGTTTCATCTTAACGTGTGTGTGTGTGTGTTTTATTTATTTATTTGTCTTTTATTTATGAGGCACCTGGGATTTAACCCAGGACCTTGTACATGGAAGGCAAGCATTCAACTACTGAGCTACATTTGCTCCCCTCTTCTTAACTTAAAACATCTTTAAATATCCAATTTATAAATGCACAGGACTGGGAACTAGGATTTGAAAATGTCATTGAAGGGGACATGAATCAATTCATAATGTTGCATAAGGCTTTAGGCAGAGTCCTTACCAAAAGAAGTACAGTGTATTACTATCTTGACTTTATTGTTCAATCCCTGGATCAAACCATAATTAATCCATTGTTATTTGCTCACAAGCAAATTAATTTTTTCTTTCTACATATAAAATCTTTTCGTTAAAGTTTAAATTTCTTCTAATAATTATCTCTAACATTAAGGGAAACTATGATTACAATCATTTTAACTGACATCATCATTATTTGATTTTGTGTTCCTCAGTAACATGCTAGAAACTTTCTTTTTATTAAGCTCTTTCATTCTTCTCCTTCCTCTCTCTTTACCTTCTTCCCTTCCTTTCTATCTCTATCTTTATAATAAAATCGTGATATTAATATTTATCTACTTCTTTGTCTAATTTCCAATTAATTTTTATTGGTGAGTTAAAAATATTTATTAATAAAAAATAAAAATGAAGAGGATAAATTATTTTAGTTTAAAAGTCTATAGATATTGATATAAGATAATTAATTTTCAAAAACTTTGGGAAAGACTAAAGTAATATTTAAATCCAACCAAATTTTGTGGACCTAATTTTTGCACTAAATAAAAATAAAAATATTTTCTAATATTGTTACCATTATACTATTCACATTTTCTCTACAAATTTTGCAAATTTAAATTACTAAATTAACTTTATTTGAAAACACAGAATGGAACTTTTTCAGAGCATTTTTAATGAATTTTTAAAAAAACCTCTGTATTTGGCCCCTCTCTAAGGCAAACTCAGTATGTGGATTCAGTACTTTACCCCCTCACCAATGTGGGCCATGACTTTTGGGGATGAACCTCCCTGCCTAACACTGAGGAATTATTACTAATCATCATCTAGCAATTCATCTGAAAAAGACCTAGACCAAAAGGGGGAAATATTAAATACAAATGAGTGTTTATCGGTAAGTAATTTTAAAGTGAGTCAGGAAGTCATTCCAGAGGCAATGCTTGTGCGTATCTCAGGAGAATCTCACTGCTGGCTATAGTAAAAATGCCTCAAGTAGGGGTGCTTCTGGGGACTTTAGAGATGTCTAGGTACTATAGGCAGCACTGTTGGAATTTGGCAACCTGTCAGTGGGCCTTACTCTGGAATTTCTACTCCCTAATGTAACACAGTTAGACTCAATTATAATTTTCCTACACATGGAGGTTCTGCCTGCTAGTTGAACCTTTAATTAGCACTATACTTGTTAAATATATGTCCCAGAGACTTAAATCTTTGGTCTGTTCACATGTTGGTTGATTCTTGAATCTCAGCAGAGTTGCAACACCTACTCTCCAGTTCATTGGACTCACTGAAGACAACTACCAAAAAGATGATGATGGACAATGCCTACTCAAAGAAACAGAGAGTACCTACAACTACAAGCAAGACACATCCATCAATCTGCCTCATGAGATTTAGGGCCACTGTAAGTCAGAAACAGAGTGGGCATCACCATCTCCAAATCATCGAGATTGGGAAACAAACAATGGAATAAGTAGACAATATTATTCTATTATTAATTTATTATCACCTTATTATTCTAACAATGGAAGAATTTGTATCATTGATATAAAGTCAGTGGTCACCAGAGGTTCTAAGGGGAGGGAGAGGGAAGAATAGGTGTAACATGGAGGTATTTTGGAGACATTGGAATTATCATGCATGACATTGCATTGATAGATATAGGCCAATATGCATTTTGTCAAAATCCATAAAATTGTGTGGCATGTAAACTATAATGTATACTATAGTCCATGGTTAGTAGCAATGATTCAGTACGTGTTCATGAATTGTAATCAGTGCACCACACTAATGAAAGATGTTAACATTGAAAATTGTGTGGTGGTGGGTCATATTTAACATTTGCCCCACCATAGATGTAACATTTATGTAATCTAAAGTTCCCTTAAAAATTAAGGTAAAATAAAAAAACAAAGAAATAATAAATAAACAAGCCTACACATTTCTTAAGAAATTTATCTTTAATTTTTTTCAGGTTAAAGTTTTATTCTCATAAAGTGAATATTTTAATTAGTTAAGAGAAATCATTAAATATCATTTATTTGTTCAGGGCTGTAATTTGTTTACAAAATTTAATAGAGTTGTCTCAATGCCAAATTTTATATATACTGTGTATTATGTGACATTTGGATTTATTTGACTCATAATTTATCTCTTTATTAGGATTAATGTGTTTTATAATGAGAATTTATTATATGAAGCAATAATGCGAAGTAGTCTATCTCTTAAATAAAATATTTAAACATTTTAAATCACATTTTGACATGTAAAATGAAATAGATTATCATAATAAATGTGCCACAATTTCATAAGTATCAATCCTATGAAGCAAGTAACAATTTGTGGAATTTAAAAAGCTTCATAAAATTACAGCTTATTAGCCAATGCAGTTTTTGTCTACATTATATCAGGATCCAATAAGGCAAATAAAATATAATGGTGGCATTCCTGTGTAATATTTTTTATAGTACTAACAAAAATATAAATGAAGCTACACTACTACAGAGTTTTTACAAATTATATTTAAAGATGCTTTCACTGATGATCACTGAATCTAGAGATAATAACAATTCTGTTCACAAAATTGCATCTATTAGAATCCTAGAAAGGTAATACTTGGAAGAAAATTATTCTGAAGAGAAGCACTAAGAGAAACTACTAGGAATAAACATATTAAAATCTGTAAATGAATACATAGAAACTGACAAATATTATGGACTTCAGTTTCCAAATAGAATATAGTATATATTGGCAGGCAAACAACTCATATGCAAAAACTAGGGAACAGAGCCAATTAGTTGTTTATATCATATTTTATGTTTTAAATCACAAAACGGAGGAACAAAAAATATGAAATGCATTTTTATAATGACTTTAAAAAACCTACACTTTTGGCCTTTCTCTAAACCACAGTCAATATGTAGATTCACTACCTTCACCTCCCCCAATGTGAGACATGACTCCTGGGGATGAACCTCCCTGGGACAGAGGGATAATTACCAAGTACCAACTAGTGTTACATCTGGAAAAAGACCTTGACCAAAAGGGGAAAATATCAAATATAAATGAGTTTTTATGGTTAAGAGATTTCAAAGTGAGTCAGGAGATCATTCCAGAAATTATGCTCATGCATA
>JAKSZT010049426.1:2410626-2561728 GCA_026826555.1 Tolypeutes matacus | reverse complement strand
CAGTTATGTAAGATGTAACTATTGGGAGAAACTGGGTGAAGGGTAGATGGAACTTCTCTGTACCATCTTTTCAATTTTCTATGAGTCTATATAAAATAAATATATTTAAAAATTACATACTTAAAAATATAGTAAGAATTAGAACTGAAAGAAGACTTAGTATCCTAACCCAGCTCTCCTTCCTCTAATTTTGAAACAGCTAATGTTAAGAATGTGTGGAAAGTTCTTTATGTCTTCAAATGTTACTTTTCTTCTTTGAAATTTCCTGACAACTCTGTCAACACTCCTATACCTGTTACATTTACAGTTGAACTCATTTTGTCTCAACTAGTTCATGAAGACTTTCTTGACTTTGCCAATCAACCCCATGCTATTTCCCTTTTCAGAATTTCTATAGCCTCTTAAATTGCTCACACACCATTTAACATGATCATATACAGATATCATATTTGCTATATCATATTTGCTAGCCCTTAAGATCAGGCATTAGTGTTATATTTTTTTCTGTCTGTATACCTGGCTCAGAGATATTTGCTAAATCCCTTATAAGCTGATGGAACGATGATCAGGTGCATTCATTAGACAGTTGTTAGTAGAATTTTGAAAAGTAAACTCTTCTCAAAATTAGATGAGATAAAAGGTGCCTGGGTAGAATATTTTAATAGTAAGTAATTCTTCCATAACTTGTCGAGCTGCCTTTTTCTGTCATTTCATTCTTTAGAATTTGAAATAAAGTTATTTTTTAAAAATTGACTTAAAATGGCAATATAGAGACTTATTTCTCAAGGAATTCAAATGTTGGCCACAAGAAATATATATGTTCTGCTGCCAAAAATTTTGCCATAGAATCATGTCTCTTTCTGTTGTAAGAAAAGAAAGCCCAATTAAGTTGGCTTTAATGATAAAAGGAAATTATGGGCAAATGTAACTGAAAGTTTAGGAGAAATTCGGGCAAGTCCTGATCCAGGAGCCAATGATGCTCTCAACCATCTGAATTTATGGTCTCTGCTGTGTTGAGTTCAGCCTGAGGTTTCAAATCAGTGTCCTGATTGTTCACTAACCATTGCAAAGTGACTGCTGCAGTCACAGTCCTGTTACTTGTATGCCACACTCTCCTGAGGGAGAGAATTCTCAAAGGAAAGGATTCTGTACTCTTTCAGGTTACCCAGCAAAAGTCACTTTGCATTTCTTTGACTCTGACTGGGTTCTGAGCCTCTTCTCCAAACCTATCATTCTAGTCAGGGGAATGGATGACATGAGTTAGTTAGAGCGAATCATGAGCCACTCCTGGATGTAATGGTGGGAATCAATTGTATCCAAATTACATGGCTGAGAATGTTGGGTAATGATTCCTTCAGTGCAAATTTGGGTACTGTTGGTAATGTTTGGAAAGTTACGTGGATGCTGGGAATGTAACCAACAATGTCTACTGCATAGATACTGGGGAAAAGCATTCATGGGATGCAAAAATGTGGCTGGAGAGGACGCTATGAATTTTTCTCTTAGCGCTGGGCTAAGAGTCAGTAGACATGGGTTTCGGGTCTGGCTTTGCCTCTGGTTACGTTAGTGAAATCAACGAATCTCTTCGAGTTTCAGCCTTTAAAAATTATTTCTGTGGAGATAATGGTGCTTCATTGGGTGACTGTGACTATCAAATGAAATAATGCTTGTGGAGTCTTCAAAAACCGTAATGAAAAATCTTCAGCATACTTGCCTGCATCTTGGTATATTTATTATGCGCTTATCCTATTGTTTGCTGTTTTGTGTTTCTTTGAATTCTTTTCATAGAAACTTCTGCCTAAAAATAATAGAAAATGATGTTTGTGAGAAAACATGCATCATTTTCTTGTCAGTTACAAATGCAGAAAAATTTTATTGTTTGTCAATGAAGAAAGGTGGGTGTAGGAAGTGAATGTGTGAGGTGCTTTACATATGCAATCTCATTAAGTTCTCCCCCAAATAGTACTATTACCCTGCTTTACAGATGAGGAAACTGAGTTGAAGTATCTTTTCACACACTAGTAAAAAGCAAATCTAAATTCAAACCCAAGTTGCCTGACACAGTCTCTGATCTTTCCACAACAGAATATTTGTTACCAGGAAAATCTAAGTTTCCCCAGAGCAAAAGAATATTTGGGTTCTAAACAAATATCCATTACCCACCCCCACCCCAAAAGCAGGTTTTGTAGAAGGGTATTTTTGGTGTCCATAGCTGTTCATATGTCAAGTATTTAAGATTTCAGAGTTTAGCCTAATCATCTTGCCAGCTGCTGTGAAATGATGAGCCCATCTGCCATGATATTCAAGACAGTATCAGATTCCATTTATTCTGGGAGAAGACAATGACTTTAGAAGTACCATATTTGAATGTGCCTGATTGCAACATTGTTTTATGCTTAAGTAATTGCAAAGCTAGTTTCAGATAGTTGAATGATAGCTGAAGTCACAGCATTGATAAAGTGATTATGAAGCAACCAAACTGGAAAATCCACATTCCCAAAAGCTGATGTGGGAATTTTTCAGATCTGACTTGATGGCCCCTGTCTCAGTGAATGCAGCATTAAGTTCAATAATACACATTCTCTGTAAGATTTGCAACTAATAGTCTTATATAGCATTTTACAAAGTGCTTTTAATTCCTTTACTCATTATAATCCTTACATAACATGAGTGCACATTATTATTACCCTTATTCTAATTTATTCTAATCCATCTTATATATTTTTTCTATCTATTTTATAAATAAGAGCATTCTAAGTAGAGTTGCCAATCATATAATAGACCATGACAGTGTGTCTTGTGAGTTCCAAATGTGAGATGTTCGGAGGAATAGCAGGTGGTTCCACCACATTTTTTTTTTTTTTCCAATTAAATGTACTGGATACATATAATTTTTTGTAAACAAACAATATAATGCACAATATATTTGGTTCATAGTAACACAACCATACAATATTTGTCCTTTTGTATCTGGCCTGCTTTGCTCAACATAATGTTGCCTTATATAAATAGGGACCTGGTTTTAAAATGAGTGGACTCATGAGCATGCTTGATGCAGGACTGGTAGAGATCGTCCTCTCATCCTCTCTCCATTCCCACCCTCATTTTTTTAGTTTTCTCTAGAGCCATCTAGGTTACAAAGACAAATTAAAATTAAACGCTTCCTTGATTTTTCAAGACAAATTCTTTTCCTAAAAATAAAGCATCTCCTATTTCTGGATTTGCCCTTATTCTGCTCCTTTGCATTCCTGGGTTGCTACAGAGTTGTCTGTTCCATCATGTCTGGTTTATTTCTATAGATGTTGAATAGATTTCTTATACTGCAACTGGCACCTCCAAAGATCTAAGATTCCTGTCCTAAAGCACTTTTGTACACACTCTCCCAAACTTTCAGAGGGCCAACAGGACACATAAACATGTCACAAGAGAGGCGTGTGTACACCAAAGTTAAGAAATTGCATTATTCTCAGAACCTAGGGTAGATTACAATCTAGGCATATATTGCTAGTACCAGCTTAGACCATTAATAAGATTTAGTGTTAAATGAAAGAAAGCAATAGACAAAGATCACAGGAAAAAGAAAGAGAAAATCTCCCATGTTTGGGTTTTCCAGTATGCCAATCCATTTCTTTCTAGATCCAGGCACTTAAGTCTCAACTGAGAGAAATATCTCAGAAGTATTGTCCACATTGCCTAATGCAGTACTAAGGCCATGATTTTGCTGTGGTTATTTTTCCATGTGGAGCCTTCAGGGACCTAGTTTATAAGACAATTTATAGGTTTGCCTTGCTCTGGTCTGTCTTTAACAAAGAACAATCTACAATTAAATCTGATGGTGCAGTTCCTATTTTTTAAAATAACTTTGTTGGCTCCCATTCACCCTCATGGTGAAATGCAATTACAATCATCTTAAGCGTTCTGGTGTTGGCATCCCTCTCCAAGGTCACGTTTCATTTCCTCCTGCTCTCATTCTTTGTTCAAGCAACACTGGCATGTGTTTCCCTGGCATAAGTCATGATTACATCAGATCACATTTCATCCTACTTAAATCCCTCCAGCTGCTGCCCATGGCATGGAAAGTAAAACCTAAACTACTTATCTTGACTGTGTACTAGACCCTGAATGCTCTGCCCCTGCCTAGCCTTGCCAGCCCTATCTCTTACTGGTCTCCTCGTGTCTGCTGCTTTAGGTAAGTTCTGTCTGTGGCCAAGCCCTTTCTTTCCATAGGGTTTGTACACATGCAGCTCCATATACCTGGAATGATCTTTTTCTCCTCCTTTCACATGGCTGACTCCTCTCATCCTTTAGGTCCCAGCTTAAACATCACCATTTCATAGAGGCCTCCCAATCTGAGGCTTCTCTAGTTAATGTATTAATACTCTGTTATGTGCAATCTCAGAACCTTCTCTGATTCCTTTAACAAAAGGAGTAAAATTATTTTGCTGGAATTATTTTTACTCAGAGTCTACTAGAGTGTCAACGAATTGTTGAATAAATCAAGTAACATTTCTTTCCAAGTTTCATTTAGCTTCTCTCTGAAATCTTTCCCAACCATTTAGATAGAATCTATCTTTCTTTGCATCCAGGTGTATCTATACAAGTGTTTTGCATTTAATTGTTTATATGATGATATAGCAATTATGCATGTAACATATAGATGACTGTCTCTTCTACTAGTCTTTGAGATCCCTGAAGTTTATATATTATTCATATTTGTATCTCTAGGATTTGAAAAATACTATGATCTCAGTAAAAACTGGTTGAGTAAAGTGAATGAATGAATTCCAGAAGGAAGTTCAACTTTATGTTGGAGGAACTTGGGATCTCAGGGCACCAAATATGTGTTAGATTACAGGTTCATGGCCAAATTATAAAGGCCAGTTAACAGGATTTAGTTTAACAGACAAATCTGATTGTCTTATGTTTACCTTTCTTCTACTCCTACCCCAACGCCTGCAAAGATACCTCAGGCCAGAAAACTTCTTTCTCAGCCTGTGGGTGCTGAGGAAAAATGTTCTTTCTAAATAACACCAAGCAGATGCACTGTGAACTGCATATCTGGGCAGACCCTGGTATCCTCTCTGGACGCCTTATCTCTCTCTGCTTTACTTGTGTATCTAGAACCTGTATTTGGGTTAACCCAGTCCTCACCATCTTCTCTTGCTGAAGGAGTCCATTTAAATGGCTGTATTTATATTAGTTAAAATCTGCCTTTGGCCAAAGATGATGGGGTGTAAAATGTGGACACTGACTCAAGCTGAGACAAATAGATTCACTCATTCATTCATTCATTCATTCATTCATTCCCTATCTGTCTCATTTAAAATAAGAGCCACCAACTGTCTTCAGATGGTGCTGGACACTGAAGAAATAAGTTCTATTAGAGTTGAGGGTAGAGAAGTGTGGGGAAATCACCCAGTGTAACACCTTTATTATTTGAGGGAAGTCACAGCCCTGATTGAGGAAAGTTTTCTGTAAGAGCTTCCAGTTCCGACGGCTTTCCAAAAAAGAAGGCAGGAATAGCCTGGGATATGATCTATACCACTTTTCAGCCCAGACAATTGGGCTGCATCTCCTGCTCTTCTTTCTCCACTCTCCTAATGCAATTTTCACCTACATTCATAAGAGAGGTTAGGAGGTGCTGAGGATGGAAACTAAATTATAATAAACAATAGCTTTAAAAACTGGTAGTAATGGTGGTGTTTGGGGGGCAGTTGGGAAAAGGTTGTGAGTTCTGAAACCTTTTAGAAGAAAACATACTTCATTCCAAAGGGCACTTTGCGGCTGAGCAGAAAGCCAGAGAAATATTATTGCATGAATGAAGCATCCTTAAGCACTTGGTATGGTGTGCCTGGAGTTCAGAGCCTGATACACTCATGGGTTGGTGGTCTTGGCCTGTGCAATCCCAGCCAGCACCTGAAAGTACTGTCAAATAAACCCTGGGCTTGGAGAGCCTGTATTATGTAATCTTGGGCAAAACTCAGTTGACTCCTTGAATCTCAGTATAATTTTCTTTTAAGTGAAGGTTATAATACCTATTCCCCTTTCCTGACCAAGTCTGATGTGAACATCCATTAAAATACTGAAAAGTAAACAAAACTTAATTGGTAGAGTAATGTAAATATCTGACTTATTGTCATTAAGAACAAAACGACCAAATGGGTGGCAAGGGGCTTATATGTGAGACCGAATTCTTAAGAAACAAACTATTGAGCATAACATCATGGAAGGATATGACAGCGAAATGGAAAGATTTTAACTGCACCCACATGCTTTGTGCCATTTAGCTCTGCAGAAGCCTTTAAAACCCCAGAGGAATGACTCTTAAGTAACTAGAGGACATTCTTTCTTTTTTGCTTCATTGAACTAGCTCCTCAATCAAAAAGGAAGACATGGGTAACAAAAGAATTTTATGATTTTTACCTTGAGTGATTCTACAATAAATGAAAGTCTTTGGTATTTTGTGCTTTAAATGCTGATGCTTTTGGAATCTGTTGCTAAGCAAAGAGAAAAAGAAAGTGAGAGGAGGGAAGGATGGAGGAAAAGGAGAGGGCTCGGGAGAGGGGAAAGGATGACAAGAGAGAGAGACAGAGAGAGAATCTGCCTTATCCAAAAATGTAAATTAAATCTTCCTTATTTCTCTAGGTTCAAAGACAAGTATTATTCTTTTAAGTGTAATGTCTTAAATTCTTGCCCCTTGAGCTCAAGTACTTCACTTTCTAAAGGAGACACATACTATATTTCTGGATCTCATTTTTAAAAAACTCTAGATTGCGTTTTGTGTTTCCTCAAGTTTCACATTAAGGGTAAAAATCTTTGCCAACTGCACACACAAAAATTTCACCTTTTTTTTTTTTTTTTTTTTTTGTATTTCACACTGAAAGAATAGTTTGAAAAGGTTTGTATGGCTTTTTTGGTAACTCTAAAGCTCGGTAAAACTTTCTCTTCTAACAAATTCTTAGTTTTAATACATTCCCACCTCCAGCATTCTGATGACCTTCATCTTCATCTCCAGGTGATAGTAGTGCATTTATGGCATGCCACTGTGTGCCAGACGCTTAACAAATATGACTCCATATAAGCCTCAGAACAAATTTACCACGTAGATATCATTTTCCCATTCTATAGACGAGGAGACAAAGAATTATACAGAAAATCGCAAGGATGGTAAATGGCAGAGTTAGGATTTGAACCCAGTTATATTTGCATCCAAAGCTCTTTATCCTGCAATAGTCTGGCTTCAGCTGTGAATAGAAATGAGAGAGGTACTTACATTCTAATTGGCGAGAGAATATTCTACTTTATCTAAGTGCTAGGGGTTCAAAAATAAACATTTCACCATCCCTTCCCTCAAAGCATTTACAATCTAGTATTAGAGATAGAGACATAATCTGATAATTGCAAAATTCTTTGATAAAATAGTAATATGTCACCTAATGTTTGTTGGTTGTATTCTATTTGCAAAGCACTGTTCTAAGTGCTTTACTTGTCTTGCATGTGTACAATGATAGAGGAATGCATGAAAGTTGTGGTGGCCAAAGAAAAGGAGGAAGTCGTTCAGGTGAAAGGATCCATGTTGTCATCATAAGAGGTGAATACGTCAGAGCAGGCACTGAAGGATGGGTAAGGAACCCCATAGTTATGATCTGGTGTATCACAGGCAAAGTGAGTATCATGTGCAAAGGCAAAGAGATGCAGAACAGGTTGACCATTCAATTTATAGGTCAACTTATAGGATGGAGCAGGATGGATTAAGTTTAACAGGTAGGCAGGACTCAGATCCTGGAAGTCATGCATGTCTTTCTATAGAGTTTGGACAGTGAAAGGTAACAAAGGATTTTAAGTTGATGAATGACATGAGACTTCAGCCCCTTGATCACACCAAGGGTGGATGCTTTTCCAGCCATAAAGGCTGAAGTCATGGAACAGGGCCAGAGGCCAATGTTCTTGCCATGTTATACTGCTGTAACCACAAGACTTGGACCCCATTTAATTGTGCAGATACAGTGACTGGTGCTTCCCCAATCATGCAATTCAAAAGTTCCAATACCTAAGGGCTCTGGTCCCTCTTTGGAGTCTGATGTCATGCCACCTAGGCTTCTGCATGCTAGAACAGATTGCAATGGACAGCAGAGAATCCACTTCTGTCTACAGAATTTCCCCCCAGTAACTGCTGTGACAAAAAGCCTAGTGTATAGGCTGCCTGAAATTCACTTTTGTTTGCATGTCAGGTGAATATTAGTATAAATCATGCCCTAGAAGGCTTGGTGGAGCTCCTCAGCTGCTGGTTAAGCATAGTCTTACTTCTACGTGTATGGACTTAAATGTCAATTTTCCTGAAGGCAAAAGACTAGAACAAAAGGTGTTTGACAGTTCTTCTTGACTATTTCTACAATAGGCTCTTTTCTGTTCTGAGGTACAAATATCACTTAATTCAGAAAAAAAAAAAAAAAGTTTATCAGGGTCCACGTACTTGTACCATTTTTCCAACTTCAATCAGCAGTCCCTTCAGAGCATGCAGTGTCAGGCAGATGTGGAATCCTGGTGTCAGGCATAGAAGTAGCTTGATTATAATCGTGTTCCTCTTACGATCTCATTCTAACTAGGCAGAAGTTTGCTGTCCCTTATTCCCCTCACCGACTGATTTGCCTTGGGGCGCTCAGTTGCAACTTCACGGATGGCTGTTTCTCCTTCTATTTCTGCTCCCTTGCTATTCAATAGAAATAAGGTTCTATTAGGCACTCACTGCTTCTGAAGCACCCAGCTCGTTAATGGAAGAAATGAGTCTTTATTTTCCTCCTGCTAAGGGCAATCGGTGAGTTAGTTGTCTATTCTTCCTCCCCACCATTCTAAGCTCTCTAAGCTGCACCATGTCCTACAAGGATTCTTTCTGCTAGCCACTTCTTTTCTTCTTGTAGCAGTGATACTGAAAACTGGTCTCCTTCATTCCTTCTGAAGCCCATCTCATGCCTTTATTCCTTCAACTTCATTTTCCAAGCCAATTATGATTATATTATCTCTGCTAACATGCCACATTATAAACACATAAATTATTGAAGATGAGATTATGATCTTAACATTTAATTGCTTTTTATAATGTGATATTTGTTTGGAAATGAAACTCTGAAGTGATGGCATTTCTCTACTGTACAGCATTCAATGATAGTCAATTAACTGCAAAACAAAACAAAATCTTTAGTTGTGATTTTCAGGAAGAAAGGGTATTTCTGCTTATACCCAGATTAAGGATATTCAGCTGTTTAAATTGAAAACTGAGATAAAGGCAATGTCCACCAGGGTTCTAAGGGGAAGGAGAGGGAAGAATAGGTGCAACATGGGGCATTTTGAGGACATTGAAATTGTTTTACGTGACATTGCAATGACAGATACAAGCCATTATACATTTTGTCAAAACCTATAAAAATGTGCAGTGCAAAGTGTGAACTATAAGGAACACTATTGACTATGGTTAGTAGCAGTGCTTCAATATATGTTCATCAATGTAACAAATGTATCACACTAATGAAAGATGTTATTATTGGGGAAAAGTGTGGGAGGGGAAGGAGGTGGGTTATATGGGAAGCCCCCTCTATATATAGTTTTTACAAATCAATTTTATTGGTACATATTAATAAAGCATAAATCCATCCAAAGTGTACAATCAATGGTATTCAGTGTAATCACATATTTGTACATTCATCACTTCAGTCATTCTTAAAGCACTTTCATTATTCCAATAAAATAATAATAATGAATAAAAAACAAATGAAACTCATCACCTCTCAACCTCTCTATGCTATACATGGCTGCTACTCTTTTTCCTTCTCTCTAGTATATTTGTATTTCTATTTTGTAAAAACAGACTTATATATGCAATATCACCCGTATTTGTGTTTTAAATGAGTTTTTACTATCTTATTCAGTCCCATGTTACAGTTTTTAGCTTTCCTTCTAGAAATATATATGACCTTAGACTTCCCTTTCAACCACTGTCATACCCATACAATAGTTCTGCTAGTTACAAACACCATGATATGCTTTCACCATTTCTATTCATTTCCAAAGATTTACAAACAACCTTTTTGCCAATTCTGCACAGATTAACCCTCAGTTTTCCATTCTCTACCTTCCAATTTTCTGGTGGCCTATAATCTAATTATTAACTCCATGAGTTTACACAATATATTTAGTTCATAGTAGCACAATCATACAGTATTTGTCCTTTTGTGTCTGGCTTGCTTCACTCAGAAAAATGTCTTCCAGTTTCTTCCATGTTGTCATATGCTTCACAACTTCATTTCTTCTTACTGCTGCATAATATTCCATCGTATATATACACCACAATTTGTTTATCTATTCATCATTTGATGGACTCCTGGGTTGTTTCCAGCTTTTGGCAATCATCAATAACACTACTATGAATATCGGTGTGCAGATGTCTGTTTGTGTCTCTGCTCTCAGTTCTTCTGGGTATATAGCTAGTTATGGTATTGCCAGGTCACATGGCAAGTCTATATTCAACTTCCTTAGGAACTGTCAAACAGTCTTCCACAGTGGCTATACCATTCTACATTCCCACCAACAGTGAATAAATGTTACTATCTCTCCTCATCCTCTCCAACATTTACAGTTTTCTGACTTTTTAATAGTGGCTAGTCTAATAGGTATAAAATGGTAACTCATTGTAGTTTTTTATTTGCATTTCCCTAATCACTAGTGATGCTGAACACTTTTTCAAGTGTTTCTTCGCTGTTTGTATTTGTCCTTTGGACAATTGTATTTTCAAGTCTTTTGTCCATTTTTCAATTGGGTAGTTTGTCTTTTTATTTTTGTGTTACATGATTTCTTTGTATATCATTGATATTAAATCTTTATCGGATATGTGATTATCAAATATTCTCTACCATTGAGTCAGTTGACTTTTCACTCTTTTGACAAAGACCTTTGAGTTGCAAAAATGTTGAATTTTGAGGAGGTCCCATTTATCTATTTTTTCTTTTGTTGCTTGTGTTTTGGGTGTAATGTTTAAGAAACTACCGCCTACCCCAAGATTTTGAAGGTGTTTTTCTACATTTTCTTCTAGGAGTTTTATGGTTGTCACTTTTATATTTAAGTTCTTTGTCCATTTTGAGTTAATTTTTGGATAAGGTGTAAGATAGGGGTCTTCTTTCTTTCTTTTGGATATGGCTATCCAGTTCTCCCAGCACCATTTATTGAATAGACTGTTCTGGCCCAGCTGAGAGGGCTTGACCATCTTGTAAAAAATCACTGAATGTAGATGTGAAGTTCTATTTCTGAGTTCTCAATTCAGTTCCATTGGTCAATCTGTCTGTCTTTATGCCAGTACCATGCTGTTTATGCTTTAAAGTCCAGAAGTGAGAGTCCTCCGACTTTGTTCTTCTTTTTAAAATATCTTTTTGGCTATTTGGGGTCCCTTATCCTTCCAAATAAATTTGATAATTTGTTTTTCCACTTCACAAAAAAGGCTGTTGGGATTTTCATTGAGATTGCGTTGAATCTGCAAATCAGTTTGGGTAGACTTGACAACTTAACGATATTTAGATTTCCAATCCATGAACATGGAATGTCCTTCCATTTATTTGTCTTTTTTGTTTCTTTTATCAATATTTTGGAAAGTTTTCTGAATACATGTCCTTTATGTCTTTGGTTAAATTTATTCCTAAATATTTGATTGTTTTTGTTGCTATTATGAATAGATTTTTTTCCTGATTTTCTCCTCAGATTGCACATCAGCAGTGTATAGAAATGTTTTTGATTTTTGCATATTAATCTTTTATCCAGCCACTTTCCTAAACTCGTCTATTAGTTATTATAGCCTTGTTGTGGCTTTTTCAGGATTTTCTAGATATAGGTTCATATCATCAGTGAATAGTAAAAATTCTTCTTCCTTTCCTATATGGGTGATTTTTATTTCTTTATCTAACCTTATTGCTCTAGTTATAAACTCTAGCACAATATTGAATAACAATGATGACAGTGGGCATCCTTGTCTTATCCCTGATCTCAGCGGGAAAGCTTTCATTTTTTTCACCATTGAATACAATACTAGCTGTAGGTTTTTCATATATGCACTGTACCATATTGAGAAAGCTTCCTTCCATTCCTACCTTTAGGAGTGTTTTTTTTTTTATCAAGAAAGGGTGCTGTATTTTGTCAAATGCCTTTTCTGTATCAATTGAGAAGATCATGTGATTTTTCTTCTTCAATTTATCAATGTGGTTTATTACACTAATTGATTTTCTGGTGTTGAACAACCCTTGTATACCTGGGATAAAACTCACTTGACCATGGTATATAATTCTTTTTTTAAAAAATTCTATTTATTTTGGTTTTCTTTGTTGTTGTTGTTGTTTTTCGTGTATAATTCTTTTAATGTGCTTTTGGATTCAATTTGCAAGTATTTTGTTGAGGATTTTTGCATCTATAGTCATTAGAGATATTGGTCTGTAATTTTCTTTTTTTTGTGTGGTAACTTTATCTGGTTTTGTTATTAGAGTGACAGGCTTCATAGAATGAGTTTAGTAACATTCTTTCCTGTTCAATTTTTTGGAAGAGCTTGAGCAAGATTGGTATTAGATCATCTTTGAATCATTGGTAAAATTCACCTGTGAAGCCATCTGGTCCCAAGCTTTTCATCTTTGGGAGGTTTTTGATAACTGTTTCAATTGCTTCACTTGTGATTGGTTTGTTGAGATCTATTATTTCTTCTAGGGTTAGTGAGGTGGTTTGTGTGTTTCTAAGAATTTGCCCATCTCATCTACATTGTCTAGTTTTTTAGCATACAGTTGTTCATAGTATCCTTTTATGATCTCTCTTATTTCTGCGAGAACAGTGGTAATGTTCCCCTCTCATTTCTGGTTTTATTTATTTGTGTCTTCTCTCTTTTTTTTCTCTGTCAGTCTAGCTAAGGGTTTGTTGATTTTGTTGATCTTCTCAAAGAACCAACTTTCAGTTTTGTTGATTCTCTCTATTTTGTTGTTGTTGATTTCATTAATTTTGCTCTGATCTTTACTATTTCTTTCCTTCAGCTTGGTTTGGGATTAATTTGCTGTTCTTTTTCTAGTTCCTCCAGGTGTGCAGTTAGATCTTCTATTTTAGATCTTTCTTCCTTTTTAATGTAAGCATTGAGGGCTATAAATTTCCCTCTCAGCACTATCTTTGCAGTGTCCCATAGGTTTTGATATGTTGTGTTCTCATTTTCATTAGTCTCAAGATATTTGTAGAAATTTCTTCCAATTTCTTCTTTGACCCACTGATTATTTAAGGTGTGTTATTTAATCTCCATATATTTATGAAGTTTCCCTTTTAACATCTATTATTAGTGATTTCTTGTTTCATTCCATTTTGGTAAGTGAAAGTGTTTTGTATAATTTCAATCTTTTTAAATTTATTGAGACTTGTCTTGGTGAAGTATCCATGAGCACCTGAGAAAAATATTTATCCTGCTACTTTGGGGTGCAATGCTCTATAGATGTCTCTTAGGTCTAGTTCACTTATCATATTATTTAACTTTCCTGTTTCTTCATTTATCCTCTCTCCAGATGTTCTATCCAATACTGAGGGTGGTATATTGAAGTCTCCAACTATTACTGTAGATACATCTATTTTTCTTTCAGTTTTCCAGTGTGTGCCTCTTGTATCTTGGGGCACCCAGGTTAAGTGCATAAAAATTTATTATAGTTATTTTTTCTTGGTGAATTGCCCCTCTTATTAATATATAACGACCTTCTTCATCCCTTATAACAGTTTCATATTTGAAATCTATTTTGTCCAATATTAGTATCACTACTAGCTCTTTTTTGATTACTGTTTGCATGGAATATCTTTTTCCAACCTTGTACTTTCACCCTGTTTCTGTCCTTATATCTGACGTGGGTCTCTTGTAGACAACATATAGGTGGTTCATTTTTTTTTAACCAATTCTATCAGTCTATGTCTTTTGATTGGAGAGTTCAAGCCATTAACATTCAAAGTTATTACTGTAAAGGCATAATTTATTTCATCCCTTTTGTCCTTCGGCTCTCTGTTGTCATATTATTCTATGTCTGTCTTCTTACCCTTTAGTTTACTTTTCCTCATAATCTTTATTTCTACACTCTTCTCCAAATCTCTCACACTTGTTTTTTTCCTTTCAGGCTGTAGCACTCCCTTTAGCATCTTTTGTAGTTCTGGTCTTTTGGAAACATGTTCTAGCAGTTTTTGTTTGTGAAGATTTTAAACTCATCCTCATTTTTGATTTTTTAAAAATTTTATTGAAGTATATCATTCATATATGAACATACATAAACAATAAGTGTATAGTGAATGTTGTGAATTTCAAAACAAACATGCATAACATCATACAGAGGTCCCATACATCACCCCACCATCAATACTTTGCATTGTTGTGAAACATTTAAACATTTGTTAAAAATTATAAAAGAATATTATCAAAATATTACTACTAACTATATTCCATATCTTACATTTGGTGTATTTTCCCCCAACCCACCCTATTATTATTTTTTAATATATTTTTATTACAGAAGCTGTGAACTTACAAAACAATCATGTATATGTGTAGAATTCCCATAGATCACCCCTTCACCAACACATCACACCATGGTAGAACATTTGTTACAGATTACAAAATAATATCATCAGACTATTACTACCAACCATGGTCCATAGCATATATTTAGCACACTTTTTCCATATTCTCATATTATCTTTGGCATTGATACAAGAATATTACAGTATTGTTGTTAACCACAGTCCACAGGTCACTCCATTTGTATTTTTCCCATGCTTCTCCACATTCCCACCACCATGCAGTAGTCATGTACATCTGCTCTAGCTCACAAAGGACACTCTTGCATCTGTACAATCAACCACAATTCTCATCCACCTCTGGGTTCACTGTGTTATTCAGTCCCTAGATTATTCCCTAGCTTTCTTTAAATTGACATTTATATCCTTAGACTACCCTTTCCAGCCACATTCCCATTTATAAACCAGCTACTACTCATTATAATGTGTTACCATCAATTCTATCCATTGCCACCCTTTAACAGTCAAGTTAATAAAACTTCTCAGATTTTAATTCTTCGTATTTAGTTCATATTAATGAGACCATGCAATAGTTGTCCTTTTGTATCTGGCTGGCTTCACTTAGCATAATGACTTTAAGATTCATCCATGTTATCCTATGTGTCCTAATTTTATTTCTTCTTACTGCAGCATAGTATTCCATTATATGTATATACCACATTTTGTTTATCCATTCATTGGTTGATGGATACTTGGATTGTTTCCATCTTTTGGCAATTGTGAATAATGCTGCTATGAACATTGGTGTGCAGATGTCTGTTCACGTCAGTTTTCAGTTCTTCTGGATATATTCCTACTCGAGGAATTTCTGGATCGTATGGTAGTTCTATATTTAGCTTCCTGAGGAACCGCTGCACTGTCTTCTACAGCGGCTGCATCATTTTACAATCCCACCAACAAATGAGGAAGTGTTCCTATTTCTCCACATCCTCTCCATCACTTATTGCTTTCATTTTTTAAAAAAATAATGGCCATTCTATGTGGTGTGAGATGATATCTCATTGTCATTTTGATTTGCATTTCCATAATAGCTAGTGATATGAAACATTTTTTTCTCATGCTTTTTGGCCATTCACCCTCATTTTTAAGGACAGTTTTCCTGATACAGAATTCTCAGCTGGGAGTTTTTCTTTTTCATTAACTTAAGTGCATCATACCACTTTCTTCTTGTTTCCATGGTTTCTGATGAGAGATTGGCAATTAATCTTATTGAATTTCCCTTGTATGTGATGCTTTGCTTTTATCTTGCTGCTTGCAGAATCTTCTCTTTATCTCTGATATTTGTCGTTCTGTATAGTAGTTGTCTTGAGGTAAGTCTATTCGAATTTATTCTGTTTAGGGTGCAATGTCCTTCTTGGATATTGATAATTATGTCTTTCATAAGGGTTGGGAAGTTTTCAGTCATTATTTCCTCAAATGTTCTTTCTGCCCCTTTACCATTCTCTTCTCCTCCTGGGATACTGATAATGTGAATGTTTTTGTGTTTTGCATTGTCATTCAATTCCTTGAAACCCTATTCTGTTTTTTTCATTCTCTTTTCTTTATGTTCTCCTGTCTTTTCCAGTTCAGATATCTGTCTTTGAAATTACTAATTCTATCTTCAAGCAATTCAAATCTGCTTTTATGTGCCTCTAATGTATTTTTTAATCTCATCCATTGTGTCTTTCATTCCCATAAGGTCTGTTACTTTTCTTTGCAAGCTTTCAAATTGTTTTTTATGCTCTCCCAGTGTCTTCTTAATATCCTTTATTTCTTTAGTCATAGTTTCTTTAAATTTTGTGAAGTGATTTAGGAGAGTTGTGTGAGTATCACTTATTAATTTTCTTAAATCCTGTATCTTTTCAGGCTATTTGGTTAATTCCTTTGGCTGGGCCATCTCTTCCTGTTTCCTAGTATGGAAATCTGAATATATTGGTGAATTTATTCTGATGGCCAATTTCTCTTTCTTGCCTATTGTTTTTTTCCATAGCCCTTCTTTGATATTCGGTTCATCATATTCTAAATCTTTAAAATTGCCCTGCTTAAGTTTTCAAAATTGGTCCAGGAACTTACTACTGGGGTGCAGATTTTCTCTCAGGGGTTGGATGAGTGAACAATTTTTGTCCATGCAGTTTTCAGACTGGCTAGCAGATGGTGCTTGTCAGCACACCTTTCCATAGAGTTGTTTCAGTCTCTGCTTTCCTGTGTTCCTGTGTTGAATCTCCAGATCATAGATTCAAAGCCGGCTCTGCTGGCCAAATTCACTGAAGAAAAGCCCCCCAACTCCCCCTCTTTTCTTTGAAACAGCTGACACAGAGGAAAATGTCTGTTGCCCTTTCAGTTACCTGCAGTGAGCCAGGTGTTTTACTCTAGTTTAATATCTTGGGGGTAGGGGAGGGAAGCCCTTCCCGGCCACAGTGGGATTGTTAACTCTTGTTTGCTGCTTTGTGTTCTTCGTCTCTCTGTCCTTCAACCTCCTGGGAGTTGTGTAGCACTGTCCTGGTCTGCTGACCCCCAAAGCATGTCCCTTGGACAACTTTTGGCTCTTTCTCCATTGTTTTGTGAGAGCATTAATCTCTGCCTGTTAGTCCAATGCTATCTTCCCACAATCCTCCCCCCTATATTTTTGGTGCTCCATTTATGTAATCTAAAGCATCTTTAAAAAAAACAAACAAACAAACTCAAAAAGCAGATTATCTCAGAGTTATAGAAAACATTCATCTCTGATGACAACAGGTGGACTGATGTGGAAAAATTCGTTCCTCATTAACACAGACATTCCATATATGTAGCTCAGAATCATATATCCAGGCCATTCTTTCATTGTCATTCATCACATTCATACATAAATTGATTTACTAATACATTCATTCCTCAAGTATTTATTGAGCACAAATTATATGGTAGGCAATGGAAGTTCAAGGTGAGTAAGACATAGCCAGCTTCAACGTCCAAGGATCTCATATTATAATAGAGATGTCAAAAAATGCAAATGGGCCACTTTAGGAGAGGGCTTATCCAAAGTGGCTAGGCCTAGGATAAGAGGAAGCCATGCTCATGTATGAAGTGTTGAAGTATTTATGAAGTATGTGTGGAGTATTGAAGAATTAGTTGGGAGGAGTGAGACACAGTAGAAGGAAATAGAGACAATGCCAGTAAATATAATATGTACAGAAACATATTATATTTACAAAGATTATTCTGCAATTGGAATAGTCCTTCAGATCAGTTTTGTTTGGTCTCAGCATTGTGTTTTAAATTTGACTTCAATGCCTGTATGCATACATTGCTCCCCATTGCCTTACATCTAGGCTGTTTCACACATTTATTTTACCTACTTGACTTCAAACCTTGGCATAAAAATAGCAAACAGAATGAAACATCAGAGGGGCTTCAAGTAACTCAGTATGGACAGAATAAAGGGTGAATACAGGTTAGGGGAAGAAAAGAATATGCAGAAGAGCATGGGAGTTAGAAAATGAAGAGCCTTGCAGGCAATGATAAAGAATCTAAATTTCATCAGGAAAATTAAAGGAAGCAATTAAAGTAGCTCAAGCAGGAGAGTGTCAGGGTCAGATATGTCTTATAGAAAAATCATGAGGCAGCAGGGTAGATTGGAGGACACAACTTTTTTTTTTTAATTTTTTATTTATTTGTTGTGGGTAAAAATCAAAATTCTCACAATACATACAAACATTTGCAAAATGATATAAAAATATATATGCATATATGTGTATTTGCTTACAAAAATGTTATTTATATATATATATATATATACATATTAAGAGGTGCTTAGATTACCCAAAATATTACACGGAACCCACTGGGATTCCCATGTTGCCCACCTCCCACACCTCCCACCACATCCCACACAAACATCTCCCACAAGTGTGGCCCACCACCCTCAATGAACTTACACATCCTGGAGCCTTGCCATCAACCATAGACCACAGTTTACACCATAGACCACACTCTCTCCCACTCAGTTCTGAGTGGTGTGTGCTGATTTAAAATGGCCTACATCCGTTGCCACAACGGTACTCAGGACAAACTCTAACTCCCAAAGAAGCCCCTGTATTTCAACTGCTCATCCCCTCCCTACCCCAAAAGTGTCAAGTGGCCACTGGCTCCACCTCATTGTTATAGTTTCTTCCATTGCTAGAATCACTGTATGTGAACAAGAGAACACCATCAAGTCCACTCTAGTCCATAGTTCTTCCCCCAATCCTGAGGGGACTGGGATGGTGATGTCCACTCCAACTCCAAGTGAGAGAGGGCTTATATCCCATGGATATGGTGGGTGGGATGATCCTGCCTGCAGATGCAGGCCCTCTCCATTCCCTGGGATGGCCATTGCCCATCGTTGTCTCCTCACCAGGTGACTTGGATGAGTCCATTGAGCTGTAGGGTAGGAGTTGCAGCTCCACCGAGATTTCATGCACTTCTGGCACATAGGTAGGCCAGAGGCTCCAGTCTCTGGAAGTATACCTAAAAACTCCAGCATCACATATAGGTTTGAATAGAAGGGACTGTTGAACCATGTGCAGGGAGGACTTATTTGAGTCCAATTCTGTCACTCTCAGGAGCACAGATTCCAAAATAGAGCCCACTGATAAGGCATCAGTCTCTGGGGCTATCCCCCCTTATATAGGACCAGGGTGTCTCCAGAGCTCTCAGGAACCCCTTTTTGTGGGGTGATAGGCACTTAGATGTTCTATGAGCTCCTACTGAGGTGTGCGTAAGAGTTACCTCTGGGATGACCTCCCGACTCTCTTTGAAATCTCTTAGCCACTTGAACTCATTTGTCTTTACCATTTCTCCCTTTTATTCAAGGTCTTTTGCCAGTCGTGTTGCCAGTTGGCACTTGGTATTAATCCCTCATTGCCAGGGAGGCTCATCCCTGGAAGTCATGTCCCATGTTGGGGGGAAGGTAATGCAATCATATGCTGAGTTTGGCTTAGAGAGAGGCCACATTTGAGCAACAAGGAGGCTCTCAGGTGGCAACCCTTAGGCACCCCACAACTGCAGGCTAAGTCTCATTTACAAGAGCAAAGACTCACAAAGGTAGTCATCAATAAAAAGAAAAACACATCAGTGGGTCATCCTATTTTGACAGTCCCTGTCTCTACACTCAGAGGACTATTGCTGCTCCCTTGGAGACTGTGGCAGAGCTCTCCAGGCTAGGAATTCAAATTCCCTTATTTATTGTGTGATTATCCACCCATCATGACTATGCCCCATCCCCCGATCCTTTGAATGATTTTGTATATCTTTCATGTATATTCGGATGAACCAACCCCCACGAAACCCCCCCAGACACCCCCCCCAATAATCCCCCGCAGTACCCATTGTAACCTTCTGTGATCCAAATCCTCCATGAACATTTAGTCCATAAAATAATCAAATACACTTACTAGGAAAAAAAAAACAAGTATGATAAGCTTACATACAAGAGACAAACATAAGGAGACTCAGGGGGAAAAAAAAAAAGAGAAGGAAAAAAAAACAAATAATCAAACAAAGAACAAAACAAAATAAAATATAATTAGTGGATTGGGACATTCAAAAAATGGGCAAAAAAGCAAAGGAAATGCCTTTAAAAACAAATATATATATATATATATATTTATTCATTTTTTTTTCCTTTCTCTTTTCTTTTTTTTTTCTGCCTTTTATCACTGTGTTATGGGATGTCTGGTGTGCCATGACACCTTCCTCCTCTCAATCCCCATTGTCTCCCAATTTTTCATTTAATTTTCAAAGAAGTTTTAGGTCATAGCAAAGTCACACACGGAGTGCCGGAGACTCCCGGATACCAAACCAACCCCCTTCCCCACCCCATATTGACCCCCCCCCTTTTTTTTGGTTGTTAGCATTGTTATAATTGTTATACAAATAGCAAAATATAGCAACTAAACATTGTCAGTGATTTACAGTATAGTTTACAATTTAGATGATACAGTTTAATAATTTTGATGATATTTACCATGCCCCGTAGGACACAACTTTTTATTGTAGTAACATACATACATGTCAACATTTACCATTTTGACCACCTCCAAGTGTACGATTCAGTAGTTTTAATTGCATTCACAATGTTGTGCTGCCATAACCAATATCCATTACTCCAACTTTTTCATCAACTCTAGCAGACACTCTGTACCCATTAAGCACTACTCCCTCTTCCCCCTGCCCCTCAGTTCCTGGTCACCTCTAATTGACTATCTGTCTCTAAGATATTTGCTTCTAGGGGTTGAATGAGTAAAACCTGGTAAATGGTTGATGTGGGCCATGATTGAAAGAAAAATGTCTTGGATGAACTCTATTTTCTTGTCTCAGATGGCTTAGTTCACAGTAGTGCTATTTGTCAAAACAAACAAAATTCAGTTGTAGGGATTGAAAACCCTCCTCCTTCTGTCCACCCTCATCAGCCCCATATTCACAGACCAGTGCTCTGCTTGTGTCTATGATCGTGTACTGTCGAACAGGGCCCAAAGAGAGAGATCGTGGATTAGTGAAGAGAGTGTTAGACTTATAATCTGTAAACCCATTTTGCACAGCTTCTCTATGGGTATGGAGTGTGTAAATAAACTTCATTTTAAAAAGAAAAAAAAAAAAGGAGCAAAAAAAGATAAATGTAAACTGGTGAGTTGGAATGAAACCATTGAATGTGGCTAAAAGGAGAAATTTTAGGTTGTATGTAAGTTACTAGAATAAAAATTTAAATAACAGCATGAAATTGCACAACATAGTGGACCCTAAGTTAAACCATGGGCTATGTGTCCTACACTGTTAAAAAGTGTTAATAATAGGGTGGTATATTGGAATCCTGTATTTTATGCATGATGGTTCTGTAAAACCACAACTTCTTTAATAAAAAATCCATTTGTTGAAAAGTTAATGAAAAAAAAAAAAAAACTTCAAAAAAGAAAATGAAAGAAAAAAGTAAACTCGCGAGATGGAATAAAACCTTGAAAGTCAGATCACACTGACAGGGATAAATAATTATCACTCCAGAAAATTCCTTCATGCCCCTTCTCAGTCAGTGTCCTCCACCTAGGCAACCACTATTCTGAATTCCATCACCATAGATAGTTTTGCCTATTCTTCATGAAAATAAAATCAGAGAGCATGTACTACTTTATTTCTTTCACTCAGAAAAATAAGTTTTAAGCTTCGTCCATGTTGTTGTGAATGGTATTCCATTTCACGAGATTACCACAATTTTTCCATCCCTCTATTGATAAACATTTTTGTTTTTTTTCAAGTTTGGATTATTATGAATAAAGTGCCTATAGATATTCATGTACAAGTATTTTTCTGGACATTTGTTTTCATTTCTCTTGGATAAACACTAAGAGTGGAGTTACTGGGACATGGAGTTATGCAGGTTCATAAGAAATTGCCAGTTTTTCCACTAGCAGTTTATGAGAATTTCAGCTACTCTAAAGCCTCAAAAACATATGCTCTTGGCAGAATCTTCAATAGAAGCTATTATAATGGCCCTGTAGGGTTCTGAAAAAGGAAAAAAAAATTTCGTCTCTGATTCACATATTATCATTTTTTCCCCAACAACTCCTTTTCATAGGGCAACAAGTAAATATGGAGAAAATGAATATAAAATATAAAATACTTTGAAATATATAAAATCTTATATAGAAAAATGATCCCACGGCATTTACAAAATGATCTTTTGTAAAGAGGACTCTTTACAAAACTTAGTGTAATGGAATGCTTTGAGTCAAAAGACCTAGATCTTGCCTCTGAGCCCTAATAGTTTTTGCCTACAAAGAGGGGATAGCAATAACCATTTTCAAAGTTTCTGTGTGATCTAAATAAGGTAATGTGCTTAACACTACCATAGTGCCTAACACAAAGTAAAGGTTTAGTATGTTTTAGTAGGATCTCAGATGAGGTATCTTAATCAAACAATCATGTTTATCATCATCATCATCATCATCACTATCATAATTCCAATAACCATCATTAACTTTAACTGAAACCTTACCATATTCCAGGAACTGCTAAACACTTAAATATGTTCTAATTCAATTCTAAAAATAAGACAACATAATTGATATTTCAATTTGCCGTACAACTGCTGACCCTTCTATCCATGGGATTTGACTTGCACAAAGTAATGTTTTCTGTTTTGTACCCTTTGTTTGGTAGAGGAACTACCATTATACCAGAAGCTTGAGCAAATACAAGAGGCATCACTTAGTGGAGATTAGAAGTCCTGGGCAGAAGTATCAGCATGGTACAGTTGTTCCATTTCATTGGCACCTTGTGGAGAGGGGACCTTTTCCTGGGAGACAGCCCCATGGTGTGTCCAGCTGTAGCTCAACCAAGCATACTCTCTGCAGGATTCTAAGGGAATCAGGGACCGATGCATCTGTTCACTCTTCTGCCTGCAGTTTCTAACCTGTACCAAGTAACACTATAATTTTTTTTTCAAATACTATCACATGCACTATATAATAGATGAAGAGCCTAAAGTGCATGATTTGCCCAAGGCTGTAAATTAGAAAGTTGAAGAGACAAAAATCAAACGCAGGCTGAATGACTTAAAGGCTTTATATTAAATTGCTATGATATATGGCCTCCATTCACTTATTTTTAAACTGAACAGGGCCTTCATATATTTTTTTAGTACAAAATATAAAACTTTCTCCATGCTATATGACTGGGTAGGCCAAGTGGAAATCAAGCACTTGTAATGTATCTGAACGTGCAGTGACATAAAAAGTTACAGCATTGCATCTATGATGACCATTTGGGCATCTGGATCATTTCCAGGCAAATCTCTAGGACATCATTTTATCTCAAAGACTGGAGAGAACACATACTGTAGACTCAGACAGTTCTGGGTCAGAATCCCAGTTCTCTCACTTACTGGCTGTTCAACCTTAGACATGTTACCTAACCCTTTTAAGACTCCGTTTCTTCATCTGTAAAACGGAGATGTTGAGACTTCCACAAAGGTTGATGTGAGGCTTAAATATAATTTATGTTGTCATATTTCATTGATTCTAAAACATCAACTCTAAAAAGCATGCATCATTTCATTTACAATTAAAGAAAAAATACCAATTGTAAGTTGTCATTGATTATAAGACATATCAGAATTTCAGAGATGTAAAAGTGTGAAAAATGTCTTAGGCATTAATAAAATGCTGAGTGGCTGGCACATAGGCTTCCACTCAATTCTATCTACCATTGAGATTATTATCACTATTATCATCACTATGTAAATCCATAAAATAGGTACAGAGAAGAGTTCTAGGAATAAGGTAAAACATGGAAGGCAAATGATTTTCCTGATGTTCTCAATTGCTGTCTCAATCTCTGTGATACTGGGATCTCATACACTCAACTATAATACTTTGTTTATTTTTAGTGTATTGATATTAAACCATTATTGGTGAAAGGATTTTCCAGAAGGAATTCTGAAAATGATGGAAGAGAACTTCTCCTAGTGATGGAAAGGAAACTAAGCATTATTAATTCCTTTCAGTTATGTATTTTGAAGACTACAGATGTCACTTTTGAAGTTAAAAGTTATCATCTATAGATACGGAGAAGAAAATTCTTGAGAACAGTAAGAGTGTCCTTGTTCTTTTTCAAGTCAAAGTAATATTGGCAAAGAGAAATATCTTCTGTTATATATTTTTTCAGGAAAATAATTTATTAGGAAAAAAACAAATTTTATTTGGATTCAGTTTGGAGACTAGCGTGTGATCTTCAGGAAGTTATTCATCCTCTCTGGGTCTCAGTGTCCTTAGCTATAAAACAGGGATAATAACACTTGCCTGTCAGAGTTATTTAAATGCCCTTCCTATGTGCATTTTCTTCTGCTGCTCTCCTTCCTGCTTTTCCTCCTGGTTACCTCCTCTCATGATTCACATCTCAGATCAAGTATCTCTTCAAGAGGGAATTCTTCAAAAGCCCCAAGTAATTCTTCTTTTCAGCCTTATCATTTAATTTAAAGATTGCTTTTAAAATGCATTTACCATTATGTCCCCCACCTCTTCACTACACTGTAGGCTCTGTGATGTCAGGGATCATGCACACCATGGTTTTATTCCAAGCCCCAACCACCGTGTCTGACACATAGTTGGCACTTCATCAATTTCCCAAATGAATGAATGAATGAATGAAGAGATGAATGAACAAATGAGGTATAATGCCTAGTTTAAGCATATGACATGCTCTGGACAAATGTTAGCTCTTGTAATTTCTCCAACTGCTCAATACCATTTTTATTAGCCCTTTGGGTTTTATTTCCCTCCTATATTGCTGTGCTGCAATGTTTTTAGTTGCGGGAAGCCTGCCTGTCAGGGACCTGCCTCTGTTTTCAGGGACCATTTGGACCCACATGGCTGAAGGAAGATTTCTGAGCATATATGCCATGGCATGGTGGACTGCCATAATCCTTATCCATTTGAATGGACAGCAGTGAAGATTTGTTTCTACCACAATGAAGGCATTTCCTCTGTTGTGAGTGAGAGAAAGTGAACAGCTGCAGCAGAAGCACCAGTACCCACCAATGCCTTCCAATCACCCAGGAAGCCTGGGTGAGAGGAAAGAGCAACGGTCTTTCTTGAAGAGGTGCCTGGAAGAAAAACACAGCCATTTCAAAGTGCATTGAACAAGTTGCTTTGACAGAATGAATGAAAACATCTGAATGGAGCCCCAATCAGACAGAAAGGCTTTCATCATGGTAATCTCTGTCAAATCCAGACCATTATTCTCAGGGTGCAAAGAGGCCTACTTTCACATGGTAAGGCGTATACAGAATGAGCTGGGGAAACAGACTTAAGATTTTGAAAAATAATGCTGCTTGTTTCCATGTATATGGATTGAGCATGCAGAGACTATTGACCAAAGTTGTGGTACAGTTCTGGTTATGATCTTCTGTTGGAGCTTTTTAACACCTTTGCCTTCATTCTGAAGTCAGACCGTATGGGTTGTATCTCAGTTCTACCACTTATTAGATGTGTACTGTTAAGCAGATTCTTTAACCCTTAAGTATTAAGGACAAATTTCTTACTCTTTAATAGGGTAAATAATAGTATTTCTCATAGGGTTGTTTTGAGAATTAAACCAATTATGATGTGTAACATCGTCAGAAAACAGTCAGCTTCATGGTGAGCTACCACCTCATTAGTAGCATTTATTGATACCTTAGCCTTCCTGTCTCGGCACTGTGGTAGACACTGTACCTGTTACCTTTTTATCATGGTCATGGCCATCATCACCATCATTTACATGGTGCTTTATAGTTTTTAAAGAGTATCACTATGCCTTAGCTTATTAAATCTTTATAGCAATCTTCTGATACAAAGAAACTGAAAACTAGGGAGGTTACCTACTAAAGCAAGTAATGTAACAAATATTTATTAGTCCTTGATGTGTGATCAGGTCCCAGGTTGTGTACCAGAATGAGTGCAAAGAAGTTCCCTATCCTCGAAAGAGCTTGTAGACTAGTAAGAATAGACAGAACTTGAGAAACTAACATTTTTGAGCAACTATAATATGGCAGACCTTTTGCCTTACCAGAATTATTTGATTCACTGCCATCCATACCATGGTATATAACCCCACTTTTAATAGAGGTTTCACAGGTAGAAATGACCAGGATAGAATCTTTAACCCAGTTATATCTGTCTATGAAGTCCAAGTTCTTTCCACTATGCAAAGATTTTCAATCAAATAGCAATACTTTTAACTTAAGTGTGCATGAGTGCCACCTATTGCAAGTAAAAAGCCATGAGGTATTTCTGACAGAACTTGCACTGTTCAAATTCACAGCACTTGGATTCTGAAGAAGAGCAACTGGAAATCCCATGGCCTAAAAGCTGAGACTAGTTTCTAATTGATCAACTTTATATCCCAGTGCCTATCACAGGACATGGCAGATAATTGGAACTTGGTATGTATTGGTGTTATGATGGTGACAGGAAAAAAAAAACAAACAAAAAAACGAGAAGTCAGGAGAGGAACAGGCTAGGTGGGAAAATGTCTCACTGGTCTTGACTATCTCTACCTGCTACTATTGGTTTTTGAAGGGTTTTCCAAGTTTCTAAATGTTTGGTTGCCTCCAGTTCATGGATTGAACTGTGTCCCTCAAAAGATATGCTCAAGTCCTAACCCCTGGTCTTGGGGATGGAAAATAGGATCTTTGATGATGTTATTAGTGATGATGAGGTGAAAATGGATTAGGTTGACACGACTGGTGTCCTTATAATGAAAGGAAATTTGGACACAAGCAGAACTACAGAGAAGATAGCCATGTGACAGAGGCAGAGAGTGAGTTATGCAATGGATTTCAGGCTAGCTACTGCCAGAACCCTACAGATATCAGAGGAAAGCGTGGCCCTGTCAACACTGTGATTTGGTTTTCTCATCTCCAGAACTGTGTGACAATAAATTTCTGCTTCAAGATGCCCAGTTTGTAATGCTTTGTTTCATTGTACTAGCAAAATAAGAAACAGACACACATATACACATTTGTGTGCACTCTGTGTTGCCAGCATTCCAGGTGAGAACACTTCTCCAGGTCAATGCAGCATATAAAAGGATTATTGTTTCTGGTATCACCAGACTTCTCTTAATGCAACCTAAGACTAAGGTTGCTTTTTGGGCTTGCCACCACATCACATTTATTCAGGGCCATTCTGAGTTTATTGTTAACTGAAACCTGAGAACTTTTTGACCATAATGCCCACATCCTACACATGTATGATTGATTTTTTGGAAGCAAAATTCAGGACTTGACAGTTCTGTTGGGCTATTCATGGGAAGATGACTTTTTGAAATATGTAGAGTTTTAGGAATTGTTTAGATGTTGGAAGATGGAGTTTAAATGCAGGTAGAAAGAGCTTGTCAAACTGAGGGTGTGTTCTGGGGTGGCTGAAGGGATGGATAAGTAGCTATTAGGTCCAGGAGATTGGCCTGGCAGAAGAAGAAAGAGTGCTTGCAAGAAAACCTTGTGGAGAGGCTGATGGGACTTTAAGACAATACACGTGGCAATGAAAAGAGACTGTGGAGCCTCCTGAAGCTGTGAAGAAGTAAGCTCTAGGGGAACTTAGAATTCCTCCTATTTCTTGTCTCTTTCAAACCTCCTTGGGGAAGATTTCCCGTATTGTACTCAGAAGTACCACCAAACAGAGGGTAAAGCAATAGCTTTTTTGTATCCAATAAATTAAAATGTCTACTTCATCAGTAAAAGTCAAGATAAAAATACCTTGAACAATACAGACTTGATTCAAGGGCAGCATTTCTTCTATAAGTCCCATGGCTCTAGGATGATTCATAATTACAATGGATGCTAGAAACAGGAATCCCATTGTGGCACTCTAGAGTGTTCACACATTCAATTATTGCCTTTTGCATACTATACCTAATGAGTCCCAGCAGTTAATAGCTAAAACAAAAAGCATAAAGGAACTTGTCACAGTTGTAAAATATTCCATTTCTTTTTGGTTGCTTTTCTACTCTGAAAGCTGAGAATTACTCTCACCACCTTTTCATTTCCTTTCCACCCATTCGAAAGAACTAATTTTCTTAGTGCCCTGGCATCATTTCTGGTTAATTTTATTCTGGAAAAAGTTTAACAAAGTATATGTTTCATAGCCTTTAAATCTGAGTAGAGACATCATGCTAAGTGGAATAAAGGTAGGAGCCCAACTTCAAAAGTATTTAGAAAAATGGTTATTGAGTCCATATGGCTTCACTTATCATCAGAAGAATCGATTCTTGCTTTCAATTGCTTAGAATATTGTTACTGAAAAATCGCAATGAAAATAGAGCATTTATGATTTCAGAAAGGTTAAAGGAAATGAGGCTCCCAGTATGCTGCCATTAACAGGTCTTCTGAGACCAAAATATTTTTATCAAATCTACCTTGTATAAAACACAGAATGAGGATATTCAGAGCTCCTTGATCCTAAAATTTCTGATGCAGCAGGTGGGAATGAGGCTACTGGTATACTCACAGGCACAGACCCCTTGGGGGCTGGGCAGGGTTTGGCACTGGCTGACTGTGGGGTAGTCCTTTGGAATCATAGAATTTCCCCATCTGCTTCAAGAAGCCAAAAATCCTCATCTCAAAGTTAATCAAGGTATCTGGAAATAAAAACTTCAACACCATAGAATAGTGTTCTCAACAAAGAAACTTACTCTTCTCACATAGCTTACTTTGTCTCCATAAAGACAGTGTGTCTGTGCTTTATTCTTCCTTCCATCTATCAGGACCCCTGTCCAACTGCAGCAACTCATCCCAGCTTTGAGGTCCCATAACTAGATCTTCTGTTCCCAATGGGATAACGATCTCAGGAGGCTGAAAATTGGCCTAATTCACTCCACTGAGCATATCTGCATCCATGATGGAGAAAGCAGGTTTGCCTCATCCGGGGGTGTGGGCTGAGAGACTTATGGCAACACCAGGCCTATGAAACTGGAATGTCTGCAATACTTGTATCTTGCAGCTGGAATTCAGCAAATGGTGGGAGCAGTTTAGGAACCAGGAAAAAACATGTCTGTGTTGTCGCAGGCACTTGGTAGTTGGGGAGGACCTGTCTTATGGTCCAACCTGGGAGGCCATCTTGAGAGACTGAAGAGCCACCTGAGAATGCTGAAAGGGTGTGGAAAGGGGCAGGTGATGTTTAACTACACATGAGATAAGGATTGTCCAAGAGCATAGCTGTTCGTCCTGCCTCAACCAACGAGATTTTGAAGAATAATGTGTACGTTGGAGCACATAAGATTCATTAACAGAGCCATGGATATAGAAAGAAAAACTAGAGTTAAACTCCATATATTTCAAATAAAGGAAGAGTGTCACATATGAATAAGGGAAAGTTATTTTCTATGACATCCAAAATAAGGTCAAAAAGGAATTAATTTATATCTGCATAACAAAGTTTTAGTTAGATTTGAGAAAGTAAGAACCTTTTTTTGGAATGATTATTTGGTACTAGAAAATTTCAGAGTTTAGAAACCCCAGTGAAATGTCCAGATATTTTGATTTATGCTCTTGATTATTTTTCTCCTAGAAAGAGTCACTGGAGGCTGTTTCCACTTTGACCTAGGCAAGTGATTTGTTTTGTTTTGTGTATGAAAGTAAAAGACTAAACTTTAGTCAAGAAGTAAGGACTCTGGTTAGTTTACTTTTGGATTTTATAGGGAATTAAAAGAAAGCCATTTTTTTTTTTTTTTTTACTGGGAGGTCCCAGGGATCGAACCCGGGTCCCTCCATATGGGAGACAGATGCTCAACCAGTTGAGCTACATCCAACCCTGTTGAGCTACATCCAACCCCAAGAAAGCCATTTTTAATTCTATTCTTGTTAAAATCTCTTCATAGTTTTTATGACCTCATTGCCTTGCCTTAACAAGTCAAGTATAATGAAAAAATTTTGATGATTCGAGATGTTATAGTGACCAACAGGGCATTACTTTTCACTCTAGTCAACTGAAGATTCACATATAGGACCAATGATGTGCTAAAGGCTCATTATAAGTGAGGTTGGGTGACAAGAGATTACAAAGATGGAGAAAACTGAAACCTTGCACCCCTCTGTGGGAAGAGTCTGTGCTCAATGAAGGAAGCACAATCTCATGTTCAAGGTGAGGGGATAAGGAGAGATATAGGTTGTATTTGTAATATAACAAAAATTTCAGGGTCCAATCTTAAAAATGAAATTTTATTACCAACTAAGCCACAGACAAATAGAATAAATTGCTTTTTCAATGCCTTTTATTAGCTTGTTTTTCTGTTTTGGAAAGAGAATAAAATATTAAGAAATGAGCATGTGAAACTACCTGGTATTCTTGGGTACACAACACCATGTTGAAAGTAGCTAGGTGCTATTTGAGTTTAATTCAGACACATTTTACCATTTAAATTCTCAACTTATATCTGAATACCGAATATGAGACAATTTGGGAATAGTTTATATTCCTCAGTTTTCAAGTTTTTTAAAAAAACTCCTTCCAAACACTGCTCCTTTTCCTGTGAAAAGAGAGCTTCATTGTTAGGATAACTTCTGGTAAAAATTTGAGAGTCATCAATCACAGTGATTGCTTGGAAAATTATTAATTCTGTCTTTGTGAGGCGAATTTTCACCAGGTCAAGTGCATTTTCAACACCTCTTCCAAGTTTATTCCCTAAGTTTATATTTGGAGATGTTTTTGTGTCACTCTGACCTGAGTAATTAAAATAACTCAGATTAGTTTAATAGGTATTGGCTTCACACCTTGTTGCAGTTGGGCAGTTTGATGTAATTATGAATTCCAAAAATATAATTGGATCATGCTTGTAAACTGATCTGTTAATCTCGGCATGATTAAGTTGTGATTACAGTGTTGACTGGACCACGTCAGTAGGGCATTGAGCCCCACCCCTTGGTGGGTGGGGAATCAAATATAAAAAGCTTGGCAAAAACATGAAGCAGTTTTTGAGCAGCAGTTTTCATGTTGGAGAAAAGACCCCAGAAGAAGAGAAGTGAGCCATTCACCCGATAGTCATCAGTTGACCATGTGGAAGAACCAGAAGAGCTAAGCCAGGAGAGAAATGCAGCCCCGGGAAAAGAGGAACCCAAGAAGCCTGAACTCTGGCAAATGTGGGCAGCTGTCTTGCTCCAACACGTGGCAATGAACTTTGGTGAGAAGAAACTTAATGCTTTATGGCCTGGTATCTGTGGACTTCTACCCCAAATAAATATCCTTTATAAAGACCAACCCATTTTTGATATTTCACATTAGCACCCCTTTGGCTGACTAATACAGAATTTGGTACCGAGGAGTGGGGAAGTGCTTTGGCGTATACCAAATGCTGGAATGGTTTTATAAATGGGTGAGGGGTATTTTTTGGAGGAATTGTGAAATGCTTAATGGAAAAGGCCTAGATCACTTTGAAGAGACTGTTGATAGTAATATGGACGCTAAAGAGATTTTCTATGATGCCTTAGAAGTAAATGATGAAACTATTATTGGAAACTGGAGGCAAGGCAATCCATGTTTTAAAGTTGCAGAAAACTTAGCAAGATTAACTCCTGGTGTTATATGGAAGACAGAATTTGAAAATTGCAAACCTGAGCATTTAGCTGAAGAACTTTCCAAAGTAAACTCAGAGAATGTGGCTTGGCTTCTCCTTGCAGCTTATAGCAAAATACTAGATGAGCGAAATACACTAAGTACTGAACTTTTGGGCACAAAGAAAACAGAAACTGATTCCGGAACTTCCAAGTTTCTGGAAATCAAGTTTCCAGATGAAAGTGCCCCATTTGAAGACTTTACTAAACTTGGAACTCGTAACTCAGAATTGAAGATGCAGTTATCTAGGAAAGACTTGTGGAAAGTCATACAGTCTGAGGCTTGGACCCCTGCTTCCTGCATGCTAAACCAACAAAGTTTTTGGGAGAGCTGTATGAACAAAATTACTGTCAGCATGGACAAAAGAGGACATGGAAAGGAGAGATTGAAAGAGAATCAGCTTTAAGAAGAAAACCATGGAAGCAGAGATCTGGAATCAAGACATCTCCTTGGGCCAAGAGAGGAGCCCCACCCAAGTGTACAGAGAGGGTGAGTTTGCCCCTGCAGTTGAAGAGGGTGGATGTTCCTTTCCAATGTTCTGGGAAAGTTTTGATGCCCCATGGTGCAGAGAGGGTGAGTTTTCCCCAGCAGTTGAAGAGGGTGGATGTCCCCACCGGATGTTCTGGGAGAGTTTTACCATCCCAGGGTGCAGAGAGAGTGGAGCACATTCCTCAAAGATTAGCATGGTTAAGGTCAACACCCCGTAGGTCTGAGAGGGGTGTACCTGTCCACCATGGAATAGAGAAGGCCAGGTGGTCAACCCATTGTTCTGAGAGGGTTGAACCTGTATGCCAAAGGTTAGGGGGAATGTTGTCTTCAACTTACTGTACTAGGGGGGCTAAGAGTCTAACCCAAAGATTGGGTAAGGTGTGGCAATCACCCCAACACTATTGGGTGGTGAGGTCTGGAGCTTGGTCAACACCCAGATGCTCGATGAGGTTGGATCCAAGAAAATGGCCCTTGGGCAAGTCTGTGGAAAGGATGGGTTCCTATCCTTGGAATGGGTCCCAAGGAGAAGAAACCATCATCTTAAGAATGACCCTCAGACTTTGAAATCGAATGGAGGATGGCCTGCAGGTTTACTGAACTGTAAAGGATTCATGACTCATGTCTAACATCCCAATTTCTCCTTATGATAATGAAAACATTTATCCTATGTCTTTCCATTGTGTATTGGAAGCAGTTAAATGGTTTTCTAAGTTTCAGAGGTCTGTAGCAGATGGGATTTTACCTGAAGACAAACTGTATTTCTTTAAACTGCCTATGATATGATTTTTTTTTTCACTTTTTAATGCTTTTTTCATTGATTAAAGGAATATACATTTAACATACACCATACAACATCAGTCATCAGGTCAAGCATTCAGTTCCTTTCCTTATGGTTTCTGTCGAGTTATTTTATCTGATCACATTTATAAGATAAAATTGCACCACATCTCTCATTTACACACACTGTGCCAGTGGATTCACACTACTGATGTATGTATAAAATCTACATGGTATGTGCTCACTGGAATAAAAACAGTGTACATCTGTCAAAAGGTCTTTTTAATATAAGATGGTAAAATCATTTGTAAAACACATATAAACTTTTTCCATAAATAGAATCATATCTGGACATTGTTACATAAATTGTGTTTTAAACTGCCTATGATATGATTTTGTGCTTGAATTGTTACTGATTTAAAGTTTTTTGAATATTGTAATGTATTTTTGGAATTCAGAGGGTGGAGTGTTCCAGTAAGGCAGTTTGATGTAATTATGAATTCCAAAAATATAATTGGATCATGCTTGTAAACTGATCTGTTAATCTCGGCATGATTAAGTTGTGATTACAGTGTTGACTGGACCACATCAGTAGGGCCTTGAGTCCCACCCCTTGGTGGGTGGGAAATCAAATATAAAAGGCATGGCAAGAACAGAGTTGAAGCAGTTTTTGAGCAGCAGTTTTCATGTTGGAGAAAAGACCCCAGAAGAAGAGAAGTGAGCCATTCACCCGATAGTCATCAGTTGACCATGTGGAAGAACCAGAAGAGCTAAGCCAGGAGAGAAATGCAGCCCCGGGAAAAGAGGAACCCAAGAAGCCTGAACTCTGGCAAATGTGGGCAGCTGTCTTGCTCCAACACGTGGCAATGAACTTTGGTGAGAAGAAACTTAATGCTTTATGGCCTGGTATCTGTGGACTTCTACCCCAAATAAATATCCTTTATAAAGACCAACCCAGTTTTGGTATTTCACATTAGCACCCCTTTGGCTGACTAATACACACCTTATCCCTGAAAAGCTTGTGGAATCAACATGCTACTAAAGATATCATGAAGCCATTTTCAAGATCAGTCTTGAGAAAAGGAAATGGGTTCTTTCATCCTTGTTTCTAAGGGGGTTTCATTCCTCCCTCCCTCTCTCCCTCCTTCCCTCCTTTTCTTTCTGTCTCTCTGAAAGATGAATGGCCACTGGCTTTAAACATGTGTCTAAGAAGACTAAGAAAATCTAGTTTGCTAGATTTTCAGAGATGCTCATGTTATGGCCCCTAGTAGCTGCTAGGATGGAGAAAGGCAGAAGTGGAAGCTGAACAAATATTGGCATATCAGAAATTACCTCATCTTCCTCTTTCTCCTTCAAGCCAGACACACCTACCTTCAGGGATCTGCCCATATCTAATATCTGTTCTGAACCTGGGAAGGGGAATGTAGGGAATATTGGTTCTCATAAACATTGGCTCCATGTAAGATCCCTGTGGATCGTGCCCATTGTCTGTTACTAGGACGCTTGACAATCTCCTTCACAAGCCCAAGCCAAAAGCTCCATCCCTGACATCGCAATGCATAGCTTTATATTATAGCACTCATTACCTGAGATTATCTTCTCTTCATTTCATTTCTTTCTTTTCTGGTATATTGTGGGCCACTTGATGGAAAGGAACATGTGTCATTCATATTTGTATCCCCAGTGTCGATCTGACGATCTTAAACATAGCAGGTCCCCAATAATTGCAACTGAATATTGAATGAATGGATGGTTGCATGGGTGGCTAGATGACAATCTGAATCCTGACTTCTTTTTTTTTCAGGATCTTAACTTTCCTTCTCTGCAAACTGATCTTTGCATAAAGTACCTCTAAGATTTTTTTCCTAGCATCTTGGGATTTTATGACTCATTGAGTGGGCTTCTTGCTCCAAAAATGCTTCTGGATCTTTAACACTTTTTTCTCATCCAAACCAGGGTCCCTGATCCCTACTGTTTAGACCACCTGAAGTCTAATCCTAACCCAACTATGCATCTTCCTGGTCCTTCTTGAATTTACTGGATTGTCTGATTTTGGGCTCACATCTATTTAAGCCACACTGACTCTGCTCCTTCCTGATCCCTCTCCCATAAAAATTAAAATGACATCATCCTATGAAATGCCACACTGGATCAGATTAATAACGAGTCAGCATCTTGCACTGGCCCAGGTATGTGCTGTGGGAAGGCATAGTCATAATGCTTCCATTCATCCATTCATCCATTTATCCATCCTTTCTGTAACCATTTTTTGAGTGGGTACTGTGTTCCAGATACATTATGTGTGTTTGCTTGCTTAGGATAAATGACGAATAAGTTGAGTACCTGATCTCAAGAAACTTAGCATCTACTAGAGATAAGCATGTAAATCAGTTAAGTGTAATAAAGTGATATAGTTTGGGTGCTAAGATAGAAGTCTATACAGAGTATGGTGGGAGATCAGAAGAGAAAATGGTCCATAGTGCCTGGTCAGTAGGAAAGCTTGAGTTGAATTAATGCAGAACTGCAAGATCAGTATGACTAGAGGTTAGAACACAAGGGAAGGGAGATGGCTGAGGTTCCTGCTGGGTTTGCATCACAGCTCACCCTTTCCTTCTGCCTCTTACTGCTTCCTTCTCCTCCCTTCACTAGTTGTGAACCTCAAAGGCATTTCTAAATAAGTATCTTGTATGCTAAACTCCATTTAGACACTGCTTCACTGAGAACCCAATCTGCAACGTAAGGATGTTGCCTGTAGGTAATGAGAAAACAAGAAACAGGAAAGTAACTTGATTATCACTGTGCTTTAGGAAGATTGCTTTAGTAACAGTTTGGAGATGAGATTTAAGAGATCAGACTTTAAAATATTGCCTTAGTCCACTTAAGAGTCTATAGGATGGGACTGTATAACACAGTGAACCATGTGGTGGAAGATGGACTATGGTTAACAGTAAAAATATAAGAGTGGTCTTCCATGAATTATAACAAATATACAATACTAATACATGTTGTTAATAACAGGGGGTGTATGGAAAAAATATACCAAGTGTATGCTATGGACCATAGTTAGTGGTAATAGTCTGATCATGTTCTTTCATAATCTGTAACAAATGTTCCACAACAATATAAAGTTTTGGTGGAGGAGTGATGTACAGGAATTCTGCACATTATGCATGATTGTTTTGTAAGTTCACAATTGCTCTAATTAAAAATAAAAGAATAAAAAAGAGTCTATAGGGACTGAAGTTAGGAATAAAGAGTGGGAATGAAGATGTGGGGATAGAAGAGGTGCTACAAATACAGAATAGGAAGAAATTGGTCATGCATTTAATGTGGAGAACTAGGGAAAACAAGTTGAAAATGGGTGAGGCTCATTGAACTGGAGAACTCAGGAAGAGGAACAAGATTTTATTGGGTAGAGAAGGTGCACAGGAAAATGGAGTCCAGATTTGGGTGTGTTAGGCACAAGTAGCTGTAGGACACCTGAATAAAAATGACAAGGATACCCAGGGTGGGTCTAGATTTCAGCCTTGAGGTCTGGAGTGGTTGTCATCGCCCATATATGTGGTAGGCAAATCAAGAGAAGGAGATGAGCTCTCTCAGGAAGGGCAGCCAGTCAGAAGAAAGTTATATATTGAACTCTGGAGAACACCAACACTTAAGGCATGGGCAGAAGAGGAACCAAGGACTGAGAAGGAATTCTCAGAGCTATAGAAGAAGGACAGAAAATTGAGAGGAATGTTGGACAACTGTGTTAGTGGTCAAGTAAGATGGATTTATATGAAAATCTTTGATGAAAAACCACTTCTTCATCTTCTATGATGTTCAAGGCACTCTGTGAGGTACAGGATGTTCAAGAAAGAATAATGCCATGTCTTGCCTTCATAGTAACCAGGCCATTGAGGGATAAATACAAATAAACAGACAATTTCCAGACGGTGTTGTAAGAGTTATGATGAAGGTGCTAAGTAGAAACTGGGGGTGGGGAGGCGCAACCAGTCCATACTTCCTGCTACAACTAATAGGTGAAAATGGCCTTGGCAGGTGAAGAGACTTCTACCAGGGAAAGCAAAAAGGAATTCAGGCAAGGCAAACAGTGTGTGCAAAGGGTCAGTGGTACAAAAGGGCCTATTTCAAAATCAAGGTCTTATTGTTTCCCTAACGGCCAACAATTTCTTGGATTAAAACCAGTTCTAAAGGTGGACAAAGCCTCTGCATTTTCCTTTATTCATCTGAAGAATAACCTTCAATGATACTTTCTTTAAAAATCAAATTAAAGGTGCAGGTGCAGCAAAGCGATTGAGCCCTGCTTCCCATGTACGAGGTCCCTGGGTTCAATCCCTGGTACCTCCTGAAAAAAAACAAAAATAAAAAAATAAAAAATAAAATCACACAAGTCACATCTCGCTCAGGAGATAGATCCAAAGAGTAAAGTATTTTTCAAAGTTCATTGGCTGAAGTTACTCACGTTAGGGTCCAGTAAATAAAAACTTATTTCTAACAAAAGTAGTCTTTGGTTTTCTACAGCCCAGGACCAGAATTATTCATTATTGAAAAATAATGCTCTTTCCCAAATTACATTTTCAATGCTTTTTCCTCACCTTTAAAAAAATACATTTTATTTCTGACTTTAATAGTTGTACCTTTCTTTTTTGAAATAAAAAAAAAAATCTATACACAAAAGGAGGAAAATAAAAACCACTTTTAGTCACAGCTCCTGGCACCCAGATGACCAGTCTTAACTCAGTGGAAGACTTCTGCCCTGTTTATTTTCGGCATCTTTCTTTATACTGAAATTATATTTACAGACAGTTTTGTCTTGTCTTTTCCACTTAACATCTTTATGGAAACATTCTCCTATGGTATTATCTATTGACTTCTGAAGTACGATTAACTTTTTCCCCCCATTAATCAATGACTCTTGGTAGCATATCTGTTAGCTTTTCTTGGAAACCTTTCCTAAATGACTCCCTTCCAGTCAAGACTGAAGAGCGCCACCTTGTGCCCTGCCATATATTCTTCACCGGTTCTTTCATAGGACCTGAGACCTTAGAGCACCTCATAAGGTATCTATTTGTTGGTGAGGTGGTCCAGGGCAAGATCCGTGTCTCCTTAATCTTTGCATCCCCATAGATTAGTACATATGAAACATATAATAAGCTTTTCTTATATATCTGTCGACTAAATCAATAATGACTTGGATGACACCAAAATAAGTAGCATTTTTGAAAGCCTAGATGGCAAACATTGTGCTGGTTTATTGCCATTTGTGCTGTTTTACTGCTGCTCTGTAGATGAGTATTATTCTCCCCATTTTACAGATGAGGAAACCGAGGCTGTATTACACTGGCTTTAAATTATGAATTAATGATTGTAACCTGAACCATTGTCTTATGATGAGACTCCAGACCCTCTCTCCTCACCTAAACATAAGGTCAGTGCTACTTCCCACGGGGGACACAGACTTGAACAGGATATAGAGGCTGTGCTTTAAAAGTCAACAGTAAGACAGGAAGATAAGAAAGGCATACCTAAACATGCTAACCCAAGTTGGGGAAGAGAAGGAACTTTCTGCTTGGTCGGAAGGAGTTTATCACTGACATTCTTTAGAATTGCTAGCACACAGTGATGATAAAAAACAGATCAATTTAGGTTGGTTTAATTGTTTTTTAAATTCTCTACAATGAACCCGTTCATTGCCTACACCTGGGCAGGCTTCTTATGTTCATTTCACACTTCAGTGTGCTCTGCACATATAAACGTATTGATTATAAAAGGATAAGTTTGGCAGGCATCAAATAAAATCTCACATTTCGATAAAAAAAATCACTGTTTTCTCTTCCCATTCCATTATTTGTACATTGTATCTTTGGATCAAAGATAATGATAAGAGGAGGTGGCACTGAAGTGAGTGCACAGCAGTAGGAAATTCTAAGATTATTTTAGGATAATGACCCAGAAACATGCACCACCTGGGGTCGCTTCCAGATTCTCTCTCAGCTGTGATCACTTGGGAACACTCAGGGTCTACCAGCAACGTGTCATTCTATGTTCGCCTTCTTGTCCCCAAGTACCCTGAAAACATTTAGTCTTGGCTAATTATAAGATTAATAGATAAAATTTATTAGGTACTCACTCTGAGCTAGACACTAATTCATATAGATTACTTCATTTATCCTCAGAGAGCAGCCCTCTGAGGAGAGCAAAATATTCTCCACGAAAGAGCTAACCAGTAGGGGGTCCTCAGATTTGAACTTCGGGCTTCTTTAATGCCCAAATCTTTGCTATTTCCATTATTCCAAATGTCTTTTTGCTCCCCTGAGACTTTGTTTGGGATGAGTATTTTGCTTATTGAACATCTTATCTCATTTTTCCACTAAAACCATCTGATTTTTCCATTGTGGAACTGTCCCTTTCCCATTAGATACACTCAAAGTGAGCCTGTCAATCAAAATGCTTCACTCTCAACCTGTCCAGAGGTGACCCACATTGGGCCAATTAAATAATTTGTCTCTAGATATTTAGTTTTGAGCAGCTTGGCAAAAAACCTTGTCATTGATAGAATTTCTTTCTTTCTATGGTGAAGCCATAAGGAGACTCTTCGTTAGTTTTGCTGTCAAAATCCCCAACTTACCCTAAGTCTGACCTTCGCTAAGCCTTGTTTAATAAGATTTTTCTTTAATTCTGTGATCTATCCCACAGCTTTCCATCAATTTGTATTTTGGCCTAAATTAACCAGACTTGATAACTGTATATCTGTTGTCTGCATTCAAAGAATCCCAACAAACATGACATATGCTGTGATGTGTCTATTTTCAAAAAATCAGAACAAAGAAAAACAGTTAACAATTTGCCACTATAGGAACATGTTCTTTGTTTTCTGTTCTCTTCTTGTTTTAGAACAAGTCACTGTTGAGGGTAGGGACTTCAATAAGTCACATAGAGATCTAAAGAGAGGAGAGGATCACGGAGCCTGTAAGGTATGTTGCAGACTTATAGAAGTCCACTGCACAGTTGTGGAAACTGAGACATAGATGAGTAAAAAGATTTGGTCAGTCTTTGAGAGTGAATTAATGGACACTCTAGAAGCAGGAATTAACCATCCACTATAAGGGTGGTGTTTTATATAGTGCTTTGGCCATAGAATCACTTCACTTTAAACATTTCTTTATACTATTTCATCCAAAGTTTGCCTTATTTTCCCCATCAAATTGCTTTTCAATAAAATCTTAGTTTAAAATAATTCATGAAACTGGTATAATAGGGTATTTTTAGGTTGCTTTAGGTTTTTTTTTTTTTTTTTGAGAAAGTAGAGGGACCTCTTCATTCATGAAATTATAGAACACAGAGTTTGGCTAATAGAGGCTCCATATCTCATTGAAGAGACCTTGAACATTAAATGGTCCAGATGACTGGTTCTAAGGGGCAACTTAGATGATTCCAATCCATGTGCTGAATGTAACTTGGTCTTTAGCCAGAGCACAATATTTGTTATTGCATTAGTTTGTCATCCTGGGAGTATTTAACTTATTACTTCACAGAGGATTTCCTTTCCAGTGAATTGAAAATAACACATGACTGAGAACAATTCATTTATTCTCCATTCATACATGTGTTCATTTATTCAGTCATGACATAATTATGATGATTTGCAGGAAGGATCAAAGATGGCAAAGATAAATAACATTTATTACCTCAAGGAGCTTTACTCAAAAAGAGAAAACACTTTAAACAGGTGATTTCCCCAAGTATTATATGCTGTTTTTAATTGAATATATAAAAAGCCCTCTTTCATCAAAAATAACTCTTTCAACATATTTTGATTTAATATTTTTAATGCACTCTTGAAATTATATATTCATGTGTTTAATTATTCTCTTTATTGTCTGATTCATGCTAGAATATAAGCTAAATGAGGGCAAGAGCTTTGTGTGGCTTATCTCTGTATTTTCAGCACTGAGAACAGTGCCCGGAAGAAAAAGGACACCTAATAGCTATTGACTGAATGGATGAATGAGCAATTATCCCTTCCCAGAAATTCTTGAGAATGTTTCAAAGACAAGTAGTTTATTGAACTGCATCTTAAAAAAAAAATTATTTTTATTTTTAAAGAAGCTTTAGATTACATAAATGTTACATTAAAAATATAGGGGATTACCAGGGGGAAGCCAAGATGGCAGCAGCGTGAGGAGCTCCTGGAGTCAGCTCCTGCCCCAGGGCAGTTAGTAATCACCTAGAGCTACAAAACAAAAGCTGGGGTAGCTATACTTATATCAGATGATATAGACTTTAAAAGCAAAACTGTTATTAGAGACAAGGATGGACATTAAATATTAATAAAAGAATGGAGAAATAGACATCTATACAATAATAGTTAGAGACTTCAATACATCACTCTCAGCATTGGATAGAACATGTGGGCAGAGGATCAATAAAGAAACAGGGAGCTTGAATAATATGATAAATAGACTAAACCTAATAGACATATACAGAACATTGCACCCCAAAACAGCAGAATATACATTCTTTTCAAGTGCTCATGGATCTTTCTCCAGGATAGACCATATGTTGGGTCACAAAGCAGATCTCAATAAAATCAACAAAACTGCAATTACACAAAGCATTTTTCTCTGATCATAATGGAATAAAGTTGGAAATCAACAAGCAGCAGAAAAGGGAAAATTCACATATATATGGTGATTAAACAACACACTCTTAAATAATCAGTGGGTCAGAGAAGAACTTTCAAGAGAAATCAATAAATATCTTGAGATGAATGACAATGGAATACAACATATCAGAACCTATGGGATGCAGTGAAGGCGGTGTTGAGATGAAAATTTATAGCCCTCAATGCCTACATTGAAAGAGAAGAAAGAGCTAAAAATCCATGACCTAACTACACAGCCAGAGAAACTAGAAAAAGAACAGAAAATTAATCCCAAAGTAAGTAGAAGGAATGAAATAAAAAAGGTCAGAACAGAAATAAATGAAATTGAGAACAACAACAACAAAAAAAAAACAGTAGAGAGAATGAACAAAACCAAAAGTTGGTTCTTTGAGAAGATTAACAAAATCGACAAACCCTTAGCTAGATTGACTAAGAAAAAAAGAGAGAAGATGGAAATAAATGAAATAAAAAATGAAAATGGGAACATTACTACTGACCCCACGGAAATAAGAGAGATCATAAGAGGATGCTATAAACAACCTTATGCCAAAAAACTAGACAATGTATATGATATGGAAAAATTCCTAGGAATGTACAAACAACCTACACAAACCCTAGAAGAAAGAGAATACCTCAACAATCCAATCACAAGTAAAGAGATTGGAACAGTCATCAAACAGCTACCCAAAATGAAAAGCCCAGGACAAGATGGTTTCACAGGTGAGTTCTACCAACTATTCAAAGAAAATTTAATACCAATCTTACTCAAGCTCTTCCAAAAAATTGAACAAGAAGGAATGCTACCAAACTCATTCTATGAAGCAAATATCACCCTAATACCAAAGCCAGATAAAGATATTATGGAAAAAGAAAATTACAGACCCATTTCTCTAATGAATACAGATGCAAAAATCTTCAATAAAATACTTGCTAATCTAATCCAACAACATATTAAAAGAATTATTCATCATGATGAAGTGGGTTTTATACCAGGCATGCAAGGCTGGTTCAACACAAGAAAATCAATCAGCATGATACACCACATTAATAAATCAAAGAAGAAAAGTCACATGACCTTATCAATTGATGCAGAAAAGGCATTTGACAAAACAGAGCATCCTTTCTTGATAAAAATACTACAAAAATAGGAATTGAAGAAACTTTCTCAACATGATAAAGGCCAGATAAGAAAAACCCACAGCTAACATTGTACTCAATGGTGAAGGGCTGAAAACTTTCCTGTTGAGATCAGGGACAAGACAAGGATGCCCATTGTCACCACTGTTGTTCAAAATAGTGCTAGTTATTCTAGCTAGAGCAATCAAGTGAGAAAAAGAATTAAAAGACATCCAAATTGGAAAAGAAGAATTAAAACTTTCACTTTTCACAGATGATATGATTGTATATCTAGAAAGTCCTGAAAAATCTACAACAGAGCTGCTAGAGCTAATAAATGATTTCAGTACAGTGTTGGGATACAAGATCAATATGCAAAAATCAGTGGTGTTTCCAAACACTAGTAATGCACAATCTGAGGGCGAAGTCAGGAAAAAAATTCCATTTACAATAGCAACTAAAAGAACCAAATATTTAGGAATTAACTTAACCAAGGATATAAAGCACTCGTATTCAGAAAACTATAATGCATTGCTAAAAGAAATTTAAAAAGACCTAAATAATTGGAAGAAAATTCTATGGAAGACTAAATATCATTAAGCTGTCAATTCTACCCAAATTGATATACAAATTCAATGCAATCCCAATAAAAATCCCACCACCATTTAAAAAATAAATGGAAAACACAATTATCAAATTTATCTGGAAGAGTAAGAGGCCCTGAATAGCCAGAAACATTTTAAAAAGGAAAAGTGAAGTTGGAGGATTCTCACTTCCAGACTTTAAATCATATTACCTAGCTACAGTGGTAAACACAGCATGGTACCTGCATAAAAATAGACACATAGACCAATGGAACCAAACTGATGGTTCAGAAACAGACCCCCCACATCTATGGCCAAGTGATTTGTGACAAGCCTGTCAAACCCACCCAGCTGGGAAAGAACAGTTTATTCGACAAATGGTGCTGGGAGAACTGGATATCCATAGCCAAAAGAGAGAAAGAAGACCCCTATCTCACACCTTATACAAAAATTAACTCAAAATGGATCAAAGACCTAAATATAAAAGCAAGTAAAATAAAGCTCCTAGAAGAAAATGTAGGGAAACATCTTCAAGACCTGGTGGTAAGTGGTGGATTCTTAAACCTTACACTGAAAGCATGAACAATGAAAGAATATATGATAAATGGGACCTCCGAAAACATAAACAGTTCTGTGATTCAAAGGACTTCATCAAGAAGGTGAAGAGGCAGCCCAGTCAATGGGAGAAAATATTTGGAAACCACATATCCAATAAGGGTTTGATTTCCATTCTATATAAAGAGATCATACAACGCAACAATAAAAAAGCAAATAATCCAATTAAAAATGGGCAAAAAATTTAAATAGATATTTCTCAAAAGAGGAAATACAAATGGCCAAAAACCACATGAAAAAATGTTCCATATCACTAGCTATTAGAGAAATGCAAATTAAAAGAACAATGAGATATCATCTAACACCACATAGAATGGGCATTGTTAAAAAAACAGACAACAATAAGTGCTGGAGAGGATGTAGAGAAATAGGAACATTCCTTCACTGTTGGTGGGAGTGTAAAATGGTGGAGCCTCTGTGGAAGACAGTTTGGTGGTTCCTTAGGAAGCTAAATATAGAACTACCATATGATCCAGCAATTCCTCTACTAGGACTATATCCAAAAGAACTAAAAACTATGACACAAACAGACATCTGCACACTGATGTTCATAGCAGCATTGTTCACAATTTCCAAAAGATGGAAACAACCCAAGATCCATAAATCAATGAATGGATAAACAAAATGTGGTGCATATATATGATGGAATACTATGCTGCAGTAAGAAGAAATGAAATTGGGACACATGTGATAACATGGATGAATCTTGAAGACATTATACTAAGTGAAGTAAGCCAGACACAAAAGGACAAATATTGCATGGTCTCATTAATATAAGCTAAACACAAAGAATAAACTCATGGAGTTAAAACTTAGAGTATAGGTTATTAGGAGAAAAGAGGAGGGTTGAGAAGAACTACTGATGCTTAATGTATGTAGAAGCTTTAATTAACTTGACTGTAAAAGTATGAAAATGGATAGAGTTGATGGTAACACATTATAATGAGTAGCAACTGGTTTATGAATGGGATTGTGGTTGAAAAGAGTAGTCTGAGGAAGTAAATGTCAATTGAAAGAAAGTTAAAAAATGATCTAGGGACTGAATAAAACAGTGAACCCAGAAGTGGATGAGAATTGTGGTTGAGGGTACAAATGCAAGAGTGTCCTTCTGTTAACTAAAGTAGATGTACATTACTATTGCAGGGTGGTGGAAATGTGAAGAAGCATGGGAAAACTACAATTGCTGTGACCTATAGACTGTGGTTAACAGCAATACTATAATATTCTCGCATCAATGAGAAAGATGTACTGTGTTGGTAATGGAGGTGTATGGAAAAAGTGTGCCAAATGTATGCTATGAGCCATGGTTGATGGTAATAGTTTGATGGCATTATCTCATAATCTGTAACAAATGTTCCAGCATGGTGTGGTGTGTTGGTGAAGGGGTGTTGTGTGGGAATTCTACATATGTGTGAGATTGTTTTGCAAGTTCACAACCTCTGTAATAAAACATATTTTTTAAAAATAGGGTGGGTTGGGGGAAAAAACACTAAATGTAAGATAGGGACTATAGTTAGTAGTAATATTTTGATGATGCTCTTGCATAGTTTGTAACAAATGTTTCACAACAGTGCAAAGTGTTGGTGGAAGGGTAATGTATTAGACCACTGTATGATGTTGTGTATGTTTATTTTGTAAGTTCAATTCTTTACTATACACTTATTGTTTATGTAGGTTCATGTATGAATGATATACTTCAATAAAAAATATATTAAAAAATATATAGGGCCTTCCCATATGCCCCACCCCCTCCTACTTCTACACTTTTCCACATTAACAACATCTTTCATTAGTGTGGTACATTTGTTACAATTGATCAACATATATTGAAGCATTGCTAATAACTGTGGACTATAGTTTACATTATAGTTTACACTCTGTCCTGCACAATTTTGTAGGTTATGACAAAATATATAATGACTTGTATCTGTCATTGCAATGTCATACAGGACAATTCCAATGTCTCAAAAATGCCCCCATAATACATCTATTCTTCCCTCTCCCTCCCCTCAGAACCTCTGGTGGCCACTGCCCTTATATCAATGATAAAACCTCTTCCATTGCTAGAATAATAATGTCTATAATAGAATAATACTAATAAGTCTACTTTGGTCAATTGTTCATTCCCCAGTCTTGAGGATTTGGGGATGGTGATCTCCACTCTATTTCTAATTGAGAAGGGACTTAGATCCTACAGGACAAATGGATGGGACTTTCTTGCTTGCAGTTGCAGATACTTTCTGTTCCTTAGGATGGTGTTGTCCATCATCTCCTTGTTAGTTGTCCTGGGTGAGTCCAATGCACTGGAGAATAGGTTTTGCAACTCTGCTGAGATTCAGGGCCCCACTGGCACATGGACAGACCAAATATTTAAGTCTCTGGGACATATATTTAATAAGTAGAGTGCTAATTATAGGTTCAAATAAAAGGGACAGAAGAGCCATGTGTAGGGAAACTATAAATGAGTCTAACTCTGTTGAACTGGGGAGTATAAATGCCAAAATAAGGCCCCCTGACAGAGTACTGAATTCCTGAGCTTGTCTGCCCTGCTTTTAATGTCTGGATATTTATAGAACTTACAGGAGCACCCCCTGTTTGAGGCACTGTTTACTGTGGCAGTCAATGAGATCCTGCTGAGACATGCATAAGCATAACCTCTGGAACGATCTCCGGACTCACTTTGAAATTTTTTAGCCATAAAAACTCATTTGTAGTTACCATTTCCCCCTTTTGGTTAAGTTCTTTTTCCAGATGCATTGCTAATTGGTGCTTGGTAATAATCCCTTGGTGCCAGAGAGGCTTATCCCTGGGCGTCATGTCCCACACCAGGAGGAAGGTAGTGCATTTATATGCTGAGTTTGGCTAGAGAAAGGCCACATTTGAGCAACAAGGAGGCTTTCAGGAGGTAACTCTTAGGTAATATATAACACTAGGCTAAGTTTCAATTTCACAAGAAAAGGTTCATAAGTACAATCAACAATATCAAGGGTCTGGCATTCCTTCACTAGGCACTGCTCATGTAATCAGGGGATTCCACAATATGCAGAACTGTGTGGGAGAGAGTGTGGTCTACAATGTGAACTCTGGTCCATGCTTAATGGCAAAACCCCAGGATGTGTTTATCAATTGCAATGAATGTGCCACACTAATGAAGGATGTTTATGTGGGAGGGTTGGGAGGTGTGGGGAGTGGGGCATATGGGAATCCCTATATTTTTTGTGGAATATTTATGTAATCAAGTTATCCTTTAAAAAATAAAAAAAATTATATATATATATATATAAAGATGAACCGCATCTTAAAACCTCAAGTTTAGATTAAAACTAAAGGAAGTAGGGGTAGGAGAACAGTTCAGGAAGTGAGAATACATGCAAAAGCATGGCAGAGAAAGTTCAGTTTGTTCACAGAACAATAAACAATAATTCAGGTAAGCAGAGGTCTCATAACAGGTGATGAGACTTGAAAGGTTACTTGAGACTTATTCATGAATTTTCTATTTTAATATTTCAAATGTGGGATTGTCCATCAAAGGTTTTATGGAAAGGATATGGAAGGATTATATCTGTGCTTAGAAGAAACTCTCCTGCAGCACTGCAAAGTTGATTGGGAAAGTGCTTGAGTCGAATAAGGGAGACTAGTTAGGAGGCTATTGCAATAGTCCAGGCAAGAGATGATAAATGGCTAAAACATGGCTCCATTGAAAGTGGGGAAGAGAAAATGAAAATTAATGATTCTGCATTCATTGGAGCTAATTTATGGGCCATCTCATTTACAGCACTTTTATCCACTGAAGGCATTAAATGCTACCAGGCACACCTGTTTCTTAACTCGAGCATCACTTAAGAATAGAACTCAAGCCAAGTAAAATGCAGTTTTCTCAGTATGGGACTTCAGTTAAAAACAAGTGAGCACAGCAATTCCAAATTGCTAGACCGGCGACTTTTTACCAAGATGGGGAGATCAATTTGCAATAACAACAACAAAACAGGATGTATTCTGCCCAGAATTTCTCTCCAAAAGCAATCTGGCCCAGGGGAGATCTGAAAAACCCAAACTTGCTGAAAATAGGAAATTTTGTTCTTGGGAATGGAACAAGAACTCACGGTGTAAATGACCTTACACTTCTGATGTTTTGAACATTACCTGATTTGGGGATGTGATTGGGTGGTACTCACTGGTTTTTACCATGGTCCTAAAACACAGAGTTGATTATGTGTCTACTAGTAGACACTCTTCTCCAATCATATTCTGCCCACAGCCACAGTTCAATCATGATGTTGGAACACACCAGTTTGAGGGATGGGAGAGGGTCTGTCACAAGTTATGTTATTAAAAAGAGTTAAAAATTTTTTGAGAAAACAACTTATTTTTTTAATTACAGCAGATTTAAGAGTATATCAAAATAAGATTACTCTTACCCAGTGGCATTATACTATATATTTTTTGACGGGAGAGGAAAGGGCTGGCAATCCAGGTCTTTGAGAATTTGCATCATCTGACTTTGCTCATGGGAGGAAGGTGCAAATGTGATGATTGCAGATAAAATTTTTTTAAAAGGTTGATAGTCACCACAAAAAGATACATTTTGGACTCCTTCAATGATGCTCAAAACATTTAGAACTTAACTGTTTCTTTTTCTTCTCCAGGATCTCTATGCCCAGGACACTCTTGACTTTGTCCATTCTTGGAACATTATGCTCTTATTCACCTCAGTTTATTTTTACCCAGAATACCTGTCCTTTTTCTCTATGCCCCAGTGTCTTCTAAGTGCTCTCTGACTCTCCTACCATGAGCCATGCCACACAGCATTCTCAACACTTGGAACTGCAGCACCAACCTTGCTTTACAAGATTTATGTGTTAAGGGGTTGGCTTCTCCAAAAGATTGCAAGACCCTTATGGGCAGCTACTTATATCTGAAACATGCCTGACTCACAGGAGTGCTCAGTCAATGTTTCAGAAATGTTTAGTAAATATTGAGGCAGTAACATCAGGAAGTGTTGGATTTGTGGTAATTTTCTGTGTCACAAGCCTAATGAGAAAATTTAAAGAACATCTATTTTGACATGTGTCTTTTCCTGTGTTGGAAAGTGGTTCACTTCATGTCTTTACCAAGTTAATTTAGCAAATATATCTTGAACATTTCTGAGGCTAAGCCTTGTGGTGATGTCTTGATCAAAGATAACTAAAACATTGTCCTTGCCCTCAAGTTGCTCATAAGATGAGACACATACCCTCACTCAACTATCAAATATGTGTGTGTACACATACACACATCACAATGACCTGCAAAAGAATCACAACTCAACATTAGGCTCACAGAGAGGGGCAGAAGAAAATAGAAATTACTTTTGATCTTAATTCTGATTAGTGATTGGAGTGGAATGGGGCTTCCCAATTTAGGTAGATAGCGACTTAAACTTACTTCCTCTTAGATTTTAGTCATACTCTGTTATCAGCTTGGAAAACTGTCCAACGGACTTTTCTGAGAAATGAGAAATGGACGACCTCAGTCCTACATATAGTCTTCACTTTTCTTTCCAATTAAATTGGAACACATGGTGGTCCAGCCTTCAGGAGATTTCTTGCAAGGCAGGTTTCTTTTTTTTTTTTTTTCATCCTGAATCTGAAGCTCAATATTTGGGATTTAGTCAGCAGTAAGAAATGGGCTCCTAAGAGAGCGAGTGAATGTTATCTAATGATTACCTGTAAGAGTGAAATGCAGGATGGAATGGAGGAGAAATGAATGACACCGATAAGAACACCATTTAGAGTCTCAACACCTTGGTCTGAGATGTTCATCCTAGGCAATAACTGGTGAAGCCAGTTCCCAGATGCTCTGGCCTGTGCAGCAAGAGGGAGCTCTGTGTCTGGTGATGGCACAGCAAGAGATGTTATTTCCAACTGTTCGGCTTGGAAGACAGGCAGGAATTGTGTGTGTATTAATCAGAGTTTGGGGCATATTTGGAAGATTCTGAGCATTTTCTTTGACTTCACTCAAATCCAGGAGACCTATTATAGATTAAATATGAAAGGGCATAAGGAGCAGTGGAAAAAACATGGGTTTTGGAGTCTGGCATATCTGGGTTGGTCTCTAATTCGCTGCTACCTGACTTTAGACAAATCACTTAACTTCCCTGAGCCTCAATTTCTTTATCTATAAATTGGATATAATAATAATTCACCATTCATTTGCCTAAATGCTACTTACTCTAAACTCAATGAATGATGGCTATTGTTATAAAATATAGCTTTAGTGGTTAAGAGCAAGCTTTGAACCTGATATATCTGGGCCCAAATCCTGGTCTCTAACATGCAAAAACTTGAGATCTTGGGAATGTTCTTTAGCCTCCTTCCAATTCAATTTCTTAATTTGTATATGGGTGTAATGACAGCTATAAGAATAACAGCCTCTTACTTTTGCAGTGAGAATCAGGGGGGATGAAACACTTAACCCACTCAGTGAAATGCCTACCACTTAGTAAGTGCTCAATAAAAGTTAGCTGTCTTCATCATCATCACCATCATCCCCTCCAAACCCAGTGTAAATAACCTGCAGGTGTCTGCACCTTTCATAGTTGCCATTATCCAGGCATTATAAAGTCCCTTTCATATTGAACTTTTCATCCAGTTTCAGTGACCTTAAGGCAGGTATTAACCCACCCATAACTGCAGCAGGTTTGCAACAGAAGATCCTTTCTACCTCTGAAGTCTGACACTAAGTGTTACCAGTCATGGTATTTTCCCTAACCGATATCTCTTTAGGTTAAAAAAAAAGTTCTTTCACAGAAACTATGGTACTTTATCGAGCACACAGTTTTAAGAGTATGGATTATAGAGAGCGTGTGTGCACCAGCAGGCTCAGTATAATGCAGTCCCCATTTACTAACCAGTGAGTGACTATATGCCGGGCACTGTGTTCTCCACATGCATAATTGGATTTCTTATAACCTGCATTCGGGGTCATGGCAGGAGGAAAAAGGGCAGAAAAATTACACTGAGGCCTGGGATATGTGAAGAAGACCTTGGTCTTGGAATCTGCCCTGAATTTTCTCAATTTCCTGCTTTTGCTCAAATTGTTTCCTCTCTTTGGATTTCTTCTCCACTGGGCAATGAATCATCTATGCTTCAAGGCCATCCCTAAGGGGGGCCTTATTCACGTTATAGGTCTCTAATTGCATTCAGTGAGTTAGTTGCTACTCCTTTCTACTCCCTCAGCATATGCCCACAGCTTTATTAAAGAGATTATTAGCAGTGTCATCATTGCTCCTTAAGTTAAGTCTATCTCCCCACCTGCCAGGAGATTTTCGAGGGGAAAAAATGTATTATTCATTGTTTGTTTTCTCAGTATCCAGCACAGTGCTTGGCACATAGTAAGTGCAAGGCAAATATTGATTTTCGAAATAAGTAAGTTTGCCTTTGAGATACTTCTATGTGCTATGTCAGTACCCCTTTCCCTCCTGGCACAAGCACCCCAGCATTTTCATGGACCTCTGACTTGAGTTCTTGCAAAGGACCAACAATTGGCAACTGTAAAAACTCTCGTTTTGTAGGTAAACATATGATAAGAGCTATTGAAGTTTCTGGAATTGGTATTTTGTTGAATTATTTAAATAATAACAGGATGTGTAATTGATGGATTTGTTCTATGAATGAGAATGAAATCTGGTGCACTAGGATCAACATTGTCCATAGCTATTCCCTACATGAAGCTAGACTCGTCTCAGTGCCCATCAGATTCCAGTGCCCATCAGGAAAGACCACCACAGAGTTCCCCAGGGGAGATACCACTTGACCTTGGGACTGGAGAAAAGTTCATTTCTCTTTTATTTAACAGGCAATCTCTTCATCTCCAGCTCTTACTGTTCCCCTTTTGACTAGGTATGTGTTTGTATTGTCAGGAAAGGAAACGGTGAAGCCAACCTAAGACATAGGGTCAGAGGCAACAATTCTAGTGCTCCCTCTACATTGTCAAAAGAAATAAACCAGAATTATCTAGAAATGAAGGGCATTGCTGCAAGAAGGGGTTAATTCCATTGTCTCAATACTGCAGTGTTTGCCAAGATAAAGGCAATAAATGAACACTTCTGTGAAGGACTGTTACCTGCAGAGAGTCTTCTAAAAGCTTTAGTGAGCATAACCAAACATGCTGTATTAGCCTAGACATGTAGAATGCTAGCATCTGAAACCAAGGTAGCCAGGGAACTAAGGTTTATTGAACAAATACTATATGCCAGTAGTTGCCATTCTTTATCTCACTAATCTTTGTGACAGCCCAGTGAGAAAAGCACTATTATGACTCACAGATGTGGATAAAATTCAGCCTTTCTCTTGGATATGGTACGGTCTTGAGTTCCTCAGACTTTAGAATTTCACAGAGCAGTAAAAGTTCCCAAACAAAATTTGAGGATTTTAATTTGACTAAAAGTGGATATATGTAAAAAGCGGCAACTTCCATCTACAGTTAGCATTATTTAATAAGATAGGGCATTTAACTACCAAAAAAAGAGAATAATTTTGGAATAAAAGGGTCCTTTTTAAAATTGCATACATTTATCGGTATGAAGACTTGCATACACTGCCATCTAGTAATGCTATTTCTATGTTTCTATCTGAGAATGATCCTTGTCCATATTCACCAGGAAACAGGTATAAAAGTGTCCCCAGCTGTCCTGTTCATATAGATTGGAACTGAGAAACAATCCAAATATCCATCTGAAGGAAAATGGATAAATGTGTGGTGTGTTTATATAAGGGAAAACGATATAGCAGTCAGGATAAATGAACAACAGCTAAACACACAAAATGGGTTTAAATAAAAGATTGAGTGGAAAAAAATCCCAAAAGATTATAATACACATGTATATATATGTATATGAACTATAGTTGTTTGTAAAGTTAAAATGATTAAAACCACATGATATACTTTTTAGGAATATACATAAATGTCTGTCTGTGTGTATGTGTATGTTCTTGTAAAATTTTTTAAAGAAAGAGAATAAACAACACAAAATTTAGGATGCAAGATACCTCACGTCTGAGGAGAATGAGAGTGACGAACGGAAACCACACATAAAAATCTTAAGTTGCGGTCAGCGTTCTAGATTCTGTGTTGGTCGGGAGCAATACCCGTGTTTATAGCAATCTATTATTTTAAGCAAACAGGAGTCATCCATGGACCAATGATGAGAATGGCACAAATCAAGAATTATTATTCATCCATTTTGCCACCTGACATCCAAAGGCAAATAAAACACAACACAACAAAAGAAGACGACAAATCTCTCAATATGTCATGTTTTCTTCCTTCTCCCCTAGGACCAGTTTTAAATTAGATTATGGATCCCAGAAGTTGGTAGTGCATGGACCCATGTTTTGGAACAGTGATCTGAACTAATCAATTCATTTTTCTTTAAGTAATTCTATTGACAGTTCATTAAGAGTTTTAAAGCCAGCCCTAGAACTGGAATGGTAGTAAAACCTCTATGAGGAGTTACAGTATTGAAGTGGAGGCAGTGGCCACTGGGGGCTTAGGGGGCAGGGAGAGGGGAAAACAGGAATAATACAGGGGCATTTTCAGGACTTGGGAATCGTCCTGAATGACATTGCAATGACAGATATAGGCCATTATATATCTTCCCACAGCCTGCAGAACTGTGTGGGAGAGAGTGTAGACTACAATGTGAATGATGGTCCATGCTCAGTGGCAATGCGCCAGGATACGTTTATCAATTTCATTGAATGTGCCACACTAATGAAGGATGTTGTTTATGTGGGAGGGTGTGGGAGGTATGGGGAGTGGGGCATATGGGAATCCCTATATTTTTTGTGTAACATTTATGTAATCTAAGTATCTTTAAAAATATAAAAATTTATATATATTTAAAAAAAGTAAAACCTCTGTGAGGGAGTTCAGATGGGATACAGAGAAAGAGAAGACAGGCTAAATGTGCAAAAGCCAGAGATCAGATGACTGGACTTAGAAATGAATAGATGGAGTGTAGAGGATTCAGTCAGAGATACCAGGCAGGAAATAGATGGAACAAAAGTTGAAAAGGACATAATCATCTGTGAAAAGTGCTGTCACTATAATTGCTTATTAATTCACATCTTCTTCCTGAAAAAATAGGAAATTTACTCTGATGGAGAATGAAGACTTCATGGGGAGTTATAGTTTTCAGGGATGTCCCTTCAGCTCTATAGTAAGGAAAGATTCCATTTATTCTACTAACTAGGGTGGCTTGTACTGAGATACCTGCAGAGGTTACTACCCCATTTATAAAAATGATACATTGATTAATGTTTCCTCCCTCTGCCTAATTGCCTGCTCAGTCATTGATCTCAACGCATCACCACCCTACTAAAAACCCCACGATAGCTCCCCAGAGGTTTTACAATAAAGTTTATGCTTTTTCCAGGACATTTTATGACCTGGCCTTGCCTGCCTGCCCAGTCAGTCTCATTGACCACACTCCTTGACATGTGCCTCATGGCAGTTTTCCTGGACTGGTTGCTGTTTCCTGACTGTGCCATGCACTCTCTGCCTTTGTGTATGTTGATCTATCTAGAAGGCCATATCCCCCTTTATCATCTAGGTAATTCCTGCCAATCCGCTAGTACTCAGCGCAAGTATTACCATCTCCAGGAAGCCTTCCTTGATCACCCAGGTCAATGAGGTCTCCCTCTGTGCAAAGAATTTAATGTCAAAGATGATCCTCTACCCAAAGTTTGTGTTTAGCTAGTAAGGGAAGGCCACTTTTCATGTGGACAGGAGCACATTCAGTATTTCATCCAGTCAGCATGTGGGTTCAGGGGGAGTCTCAGAAAGGCTCTGGAAGTGATTCAAGCATCACATTTTTAATGGGGGTTGTATGTGCCACTGACTCAGAGCTTCCATGATCTTTCAACGGTGAGTTTAGCCATTCAGCTCTGACCCATGAGAGCAAACGGAAAGAGGCAGGCTCCCAGACCCTGCTGCACAAGCATGTCCTGTTGTAGCTCAGCCCCTGAAGGGCAGTTTGGTTGTATATCACAGGTGTGCATCGCAGACCCAGCTTGCCAGAATTCCATTCCATATGGACCCTTTCATATGCAAAGGGGTGCATCATTAGATAAACAACATATTTTCATATACAGCTTAAAATTGTACCCTCTTTAAGTTTTTTCTGGGGAACAGTTGCAACAGTGCCTTTAAAATGCTAGTGAATCATCTCTAACGAGAGCCTAAAATTACATGATGAAGCCATCTGTACTGCACTGGGAAAATATCATGTGGTATAATTAATTCATTGGATGTGATGATTACTTAGAATCATAGAAATACAGTATTGGAAGGGCTCCCAAGAGGCCTCATAGAAAATCACCAGACTCCTCTACATACCTGTATTTAAATTTATCAAAAGCATAATTACTCCGTCCTTTAGATTTGTTAGTCACAACTTAAATATTCACCACTAATAAGCCTGTGAAACTGGAAAAGTCATTCAATCTTACCAGGCCTTGGTGTCACATTTTTAAAAATAGGGGCCAGGAATGCCTCAGTTACTTTCAAACTCTGCCATTGTGCTACTGATGGTCTAAAATCAGGGGTTCTTAACCTTTTTCATTCATTAGACCCCTTTGCCAACTAGGTGAAAACCATGAACACCTTACTAAGTACACATTATACTATATATTATTTAATAAATATATCACACCTGCACCAACACGTCCCCACAAGAATAAAGCTTTTTTGAATCTCAATTCAAACTCACGGACCCCTGGTTAAGAACCCCTGGTCTAAATGGAGCTCTTGAGGCTTACTGGACAATGGAGCAGTGTGTAAAGTAGACAGTTTCCCCTTCCCAGGTGCCATTTAAGAAAGAGCAGTCTACTAAATATTTATGTTCCTGCCTCTGATTTTACTAGAAGAACTTTTACTTGAGGAGAGCTTTGGCATAGAGGGAATAGCGTTTTTTGTTTTTTTTTTTATAACAAGTCAATTTTATTGATACATATTAATAAAGCATACTATTCATTGAAAGTGTACAATCAATGGTATTTGTTGTAATCTACATAGATGGAGAGTTCTCTGTCACCAGAGGTTTTTTTTTTTTCAAAGGAGGTACCAGGGATTGGACCCAGGACCTTGTACGTGGGAAGCAGGTGCTCAACCACTGAGCTATATCCACTCTGCGTTTTGGGTCCAAAGATGAGGACTCAGTCCATTAACATCTGTGAGACTCTAGCTAAGTCCCTGAATTATTTATCATCTGGACTGCAGGTCTAATAACAAATTTTTCACAGAATATCATAACCCGGATTTTCCAGGAAGGAGAGCCTCAGATAAAGGCAAACATACTTCATGGGGAAGTATGATTCCAGCAGCAGAAATTAAAGACAGGGAAGCAGAGCACAAAAGTGATAAGGAAGGTACAGGAAGGTATTACTGACTGGTTTCTAGATCCAAAAAGACATTTGTTTCCCAGATGGGTTTCCAGAGGCCATACGGGCTAAATGAATGCCACTGATCTCTGCCATTCCTCATTGGATAAGGTATGATTTCTAACTTTGGTAAGAGGAGGGTAAAAAGTTTCCAGGGATTTCACATGATCTTTCTTACGTGATGGTTTTTATTTCACAGGTAGGTTGATCAGTAAGAGGGATCTATCAGCTGTCTCCCAGTGATAATTCAGGGTCCAGGTAAATAAACATGGAATAGATGCTTAACCACTTGATTTAGAATCATGCCTTAGCTTAACTTATCACCTGACCTCTGTGGACGCCTAGTTTAACCAGATGATCATGCTGGCATTTTGGGTCTCTTGATATCCATAAATGTTCAGCCCCCATATCCAATATTTCTACTGCTTCAGTGCAAAGTTAACCTGTTAAATGGCTGGAGATGCCTTGAAAACAATTGGAGTAAAGAACCCCGAGTCCACCATGTTGTGAAAAAGCCCAGCTTAGCCTCCTAGAGAATGAGAGGTGACATCAGGAGAAGCCCAGCTATTCCATCTTCCCAAAACAAGCGTGCAGCGACATGAGTGTACTGATGTGAGACCAGCAGGAGAATCTCCCAAACAGTCTACAAAATCAAAAGAAATAATAATTGTTATAGGTAGTCAAATCCAACACCAGTTGATCCACTGATCTAGAAGATAGTGAAAAAAAAAAAAAAAAGTTTTTTACTCTCTCTGATAATTCAGGCTATATCACATTGTGATAGATTCTACCATGGAAGGAAATGCTTAAAAAGTTTCTCTTTCTTTGACATCATTTGTCTTTACATTTTGCTCACATCCTCATTTTCTGATTTCTGGGATCCCAATTTAACCTAGGATTTTCCCTGAAGGCTTTAGCCTTTAATATATTTGATCTGTGAAACTTCCATAGTATATTTGCCACTTTTTGGCTATTGAAAACTCTTCCTATAGCACACGGATTCATTTTTAAAGTATTCTCTCCCTTACTGGGAATAAGCTTGGAGCAGTGGATGGGAAGCCCAGCACAGACAGGGGAGTGAACACATTATCCAAGTGTGCATAACAGGATCCCAGCTCCAATGATTTTGAAATGTAAGCAAGTGGCACGGAACAGAGAGAATGCTGGGAGTTAATCTGCGACAGCAACATGCTCACCAGAGCGTTGTTACTAGGATACCACAAATGAACTTCCTTATGTCTAGACCTATGGAATTTTCTAGATTCCTGCCCATTTCCAGTTCTGGGCTTCTGGCTTCCTATCTATTCAGTGAGTTCGCCATACAGTTTTGGCAAGTTTCACTTTGTTTCATTTACCCATAATCAGTTACTATTGCTTGCAACCTAGAATCCCAGCTGATGCAAACCACTGTTGTAACAAAACTTTCTGGATTCTCAGAATTTCTGATCTCTGGTGTGTTCCTGGTCCTGTATCTTGCAGTCAACAAAACTGGGGGCTTGGCTACTTCCTGTATCATATAGTCTGAAATTAAAGCTGCTCTCAGTGATTCCACTTAAATGTTTCCTGTCTCTCCTCCCTTAATTTAAAAATGTCTTTAAGAATAATTGGTAATTAATACTTTCTATTCTTATCTGCCTAACCACCAAAAGTAATATAATTTACTCACATTTTTTCACACTGACATTGGGAATGCTTGAGTCTCATTTAAGTAATAATTAATACAATAAGTTTTTACTTTAGTACTAAAATTTTTCTTTTCAAAATTTCTCTAGAGAACATTGTGAAGGAGAGAATAGATAATCTAGGACTTTCTGGACAAATGTAATAGTTCATAGATGGCATATGTGAAAGATTATTTCCGGTTCAAAAATCACAATCACTTCAAGCCAGTTAGAGTAGTTGAGTATAGTTCTTGGATAATTTAGTGGATTTCCAATCTTCGGCAAATCATCCCATTCTAAGTGTTTCTTTATCTTTCACCTATAAGATCACAGTAATAATTGGCACATGTATATCAAGTTATAATTAACAAATAGTTATCATATACATAATCCCATTAGATCTATCCATTGAAATTGTTATTGAGATTGTCCCATTTTATTTAAAAGAAAACTGATATTCGTAACTTAGTATTTCCCTGTGCTCACACAGTCATCTTATAGAGACCAGATTAGAGGATCAAGAATTTAGGTCCAATAATCAAGTAGGCTTGCTAATACTGAGGAAAATGCCCAATTTTCTCTCCCCAAATTATCAATCAGATCAGTCACCCCACCTTTTGAGTAACTGATGGATTCAAGTCATGGAGAGTTTCCAGGCCTGTATTTGGGAAATATTCCTCTTCATTTATCCCAGGAGTGAGGGAAAAGCATCCTTTTAACCTAGGCATATGAATCCAGAAGGCAAGGGAGATTTCAGGGCTTGAGATATAATTTGAGATTCATCAGTATATAGGTAGATTTTCAATTTAGGCTGATTGAGATACCTTCAAGAATAAGCTTTGAAGGAGAAGAAACTATCTTAAAAATGACACCCAAAGATTAACAATAAAAGGTAGGCAAAGAAATACCATACAAACAAAAAGGGAATGGAAAAGGAAATATGGAACACATAATATATTATTAGCAAACAAAGTGGATTTTGATAAAAAAGTGCATTCGTAAGAAAGACTAACATTTTATAAATTTTATTTTGATAAAATTTACAATCCAAGACAAATTTAAAATTCTTAAACTTTTATCTATCATCTATCTATCTATCTATCTATCTATCTATCTATCTATCTATCTATCATCTATCTATCTTTCTACCTATCTACACACACAGATTAATAGTTCAAAATCACATATGGGAGATTTGAAGGCTATTATTTGAAAGTTTGATTTGCATAAATAGAACAAACTTTGTGTCCTAAAAATAGATATCATTCTTTTTCAAATGTTTATGAAGCATTTTCAGAATTGATCATATCCAGGAACACAAAAATTTTTAATATCTAAAAGTTAAAATTTTATTGCCATATACTCTGACCACAGAGAAGTTACACAGAAAATAATGTACAAAATTTAACAACAAAAATAATAAGCAATATGGAATATAATGACTTAACCACTTAGGTTTTTTAAAGCGCTCACCTAAATTACTACTAGGAAATAAATAAACTTAAGCTTAAAAAATGAATATTGGTTTAATGTGGAAATCAAAGTTGCAGTTATAGATTACAAACAATGAAATTTTTGAGTATCATTTAATAAATTGAATAAGATGTGGCTAAATCTATATTTATGAGCAAATTCATAGATTTAAATACATCTCCAACAGACAGACTAAATATTTTAGCAAAAGAACAACCAACCTCAGAAAATAGGAGGCAAAAAACAATGGAAATTAGTTACTCAATTAAAGAAAAAAAGAGCAGAGTTTTTTGAAAAAAGAATCTTGAACTTAAAGGACAAGTAACACAGACAAATCACTGGAATCTAATTAGGAAAAGAGACAAATTAGAAATACAAAGTGAGGTGCAAATAAATAAGAAGGTATAGTAAATATAAAGGTGGTTTTAACAACTAGAATAAGTTTAATTTTCCACACTAATGAATTTTTAAATTATATTAAAATGGATGATTTTCATGAAAAGTCTTTTATGGGGTGAATTTTCTAAACATTTGCATAAATTACTATAATTAAGACCAAATATAAGTTATATGATTCAACAAAATGTAAAAAAAGAAAGCTGTATATCACTTATAACTGTATCTACGAAGACATATAAAGTAAATAATCTATCCACCATGTACTTCACATTTTTCTGTAATTTCTAAGCGGTCCAGGAGATAGAATTATCAAAATTATAGATAGTATGGTTATAAATAAAGAAAACACAAGAGAATAAATTGGAAAATGATTAGGAAAAAAGAGCAGAGTTCAATAAAGGTGGACAGATACCAAAATAAAAACACAAAATATCAATACCTTTCTCATATTCCAGAAATAATCAGTTAATATCTTAAGGGAAAGATTTCCATTTAAGAAAGTAGTATTCAATTATGAAATGCAAAATTTAAGTGAGACAAAAATAGATTTGAAAAGATGTAGGCACACTCTTCTGAAAAAACTATTGAAACATATCAAATCTTTAAAAAGTAAATATAATTTTGATGCCAGTCAATAAACATTTTAGGAATATTGGGGGATATTGTCAAAACTCATTCCAAAATTCATGTGGAATTAAAAAAAAGGAATTATATTTAATATAAACATTTTAAAAAGTAAGAGTAAGGGGGACATTGCTTTACCAGATATAAAATGATCTATGAAGGCAGAGTAAATAAAATAACTTGATAAACAAGATTTAACAGATCAATGGAAAAGGTAGTTCCAAAGTAGATCCCATATGTATAATTTTTAACAATGTCATCAAGAATTTGTTAGAAATAATTTAAGAAAGCAATAGTTATGATAATTGCTGTCCATTTGAAAAACAAATATTTTAAATACTCACCTATAAAACTAAATGAATTTCAGATGGAATAAAGAGTTGAATGCAAAAAAAAAAAAAAAAAAAAAAAAAGAATCTATACAAATAAAAAGAATATGGGTAAATATTTATCCGATGATGTATGTCAAAGAAGATTAAAGGGAAATAAAGTTTACTAGTTAACAATAAACATTATTTATACAGCAAAAATCCTAAGCACCTCAGCCCTACATGACCACTAATCTAATTTCATCTTTATAAGTTGATTTATATTTACATTTTATATAAATGGAATCAAATAATATGTAGTACCCTGTGTCTGATGTAGGAATGAGGAAGGAATGCTAAGGGGTGTGGAATCTTTCTTTTTGGAGTAATGAAATTGTTCTAAAATTTTTGAGATGATGAATTTATAACATTGTCATTATACTAAAGGCCATTGATTATACACTTTGGATAGATCATATGGTATGTCAATATATCTTAATAAAACTGCTTAATAAACAAATAAATAATTGTGTAAGAATAGCCAGAAATAGCAGCTATGTGCAGCAGGGGAAACAGAGACTGAGAGGTGAAGAATCTTTTTGCTTGTTTATCTATTTTTTGTTCATTATTATTATTATTGAAATAATGAAAATGCTCTAATAATGATTGAAGTGATGAATGTACAACTATGTGATTATACCAAATACTATTGATTGTACACTTTGGATTAATTGTATGTTTTATTAATATGTATCGAAAAAATTGATTTGTTTAAAAAAATCCTGAACACAAATAAAATCAGAAGATTAATGAGATATTTTCTGCAAATGTGAGAGATAGAAGCTTGTGAAGAACACATAAAACCTACTAGGGAAAAAGCCCAGAGTCTACCAGTTCACCAAAAAGAAAAATATATGAGGAAAGAGCAACATAAAAAATACAAAAATAACAAGATGAACATAAATAGCAATCAATAAATTACTAATTTAAATTAAATTTTATTTTTTCCTTGTGAAACTGGCAGGAAAAATCAGTTATTTTTATGGTAATATATTGATATTGGCCAGGAGGCAATAAAAGAATAAATTAGCACAATCCTCTGGCAGACAATTTGCAAAACATCACAAAAGCTTTAAAGAAAGTTTCTTTCTTTTGACACAGATATTCTTTTCCTTGAATACTGAAAAAAGATGCATGTACTAAATTCTATGCCACTCCTCTGGTTCCAAGATCCCATAATTTCTTTATAATAAAATCTTTCTTCCTGGCCTCTGGGAGCCCTAATCCATTATCCATTCCATTTTAGGGATATTTTTAAAATGCAAGTACTGTATCACTCCTCATCTTAAAACCCTTGCATGGCTATTACACTATCTATTGCTGTGTAATATATGACCCTAAAACTTAGTGGCTTAAAGCTAAAAACATTTTGCTGTGTCTCACAATTTTGTGGGTCAAAAAGTTGTGCAGACATTGCCTGGGTGTTTCTGTTGTTTCACTTTGTGTCAGTGGCATTAAGGGAGGTCACTCACTGGTATTTTTCTAGAAGATAGGCTGATCTGAAGGACCCATGAGAGACTCATTCACATGTCTAACACTGGCTGAAATGGCTGAAAGGCAGGGCTCAATCGGTATGCATACATATAGCTTCTCCAAGACTTTTTGCATGATCCTTCAGGGCTTCCGAAGAATAAAAGGTGGAAGCTGAATTGCCTTTGGTGACCTAGCCTTGAAGTCACATAGCATTACTTCCATTCTACTGTACTGGTTGATGTAGTTAACTGGTCTACCCAGAATCAAGGGGAAGAGCATATAGACCTTACCTTTTGATGAAAGAATTTGTAGTAGTTCCTGTAAGAACAGAGTGCAAACTCCTTGCATAGCTATATAAGTTTTCAATTACAGCATAACAAATTACCACAAACGTAACAGCTTAAAACAATATAAATCTATTAGTCACAGTTTCTGTGGGTCAGGAGTCCAAGCATGGGGTTAGCTAGGTCCTCTGCTCAAAATCTCATCAAGCTGAAAGCAAGGTTTTAGCCAAGGTTACCATCTTGTCTGAGCCTCTGGGTCTTCATTCAAGCTCATTTGTTTGGTAGAATTCTGTTCCTTGCTGGTGTAGAACTGGGTTGCTCAGCTCCTAGAGGCTTACTGTCCCTCTCATGTGGTCCAGTTCATCTCATAGCAGTTTACTTCCTCAAGGACAATGGGAGAGTACCTGCTGCTGCTTGCAATCTCTCTGCTTCTTCCTGACTCTGACTTTTAGGGTTTCTTTAAAGGGTTAGACCTACCCAAGATAATTACCCTTTTGATTAACTTAAAGTTGACTGATTAGTGATATTAATTCCACCTGCAAAATCCCTTCACTTTAGTCATATAAAATATCTAACTGATGGTAGTGATATCCCATTGCATGGCAGTTTGAAGCTGTATGTACCACAGAAAAACATGTTCTTAAATATAATCCATTCCTGTGGGTCTTAGCCCATGGTAAGTAGAATCTTTTGATGAGGCTACTTCTGTTATGGTGTGACCTACCTCATTCAGGATGGCGCTTAATCTTATTACTGGAGTCCTTTATAAACAGAATGAATACAGAGAGAGAGAGAGAGAGAGAGAGAGAGAGAGAGAGAGAGAGAGAGAATGTCACAGAAGCAAGAAGCTGAAAACAATGAAAGTTGGAAGAGAAAAGAGAGACCAAGATACCACCATGTGCTTTGCCATGAGGCAAAAAAGCCAAGGATCACTAGCAGCTGGTCTTTGGGAAGAAAGCTTCATCTTGATGATGACTTGATTTGGATATTTTCTTGGCCTCAAACTGTAATCTATTAAATTCCCATTGTTTAAGGCAACCCATTTCGTGGTATCTGCTTTAAGAAGCCTAGGAAACCAAAACACATTCTACTTACAGGTCCTGTACACATTGAAAGGATGGAGGTTAAATGGGGTGTGCACACCAGGGGGTCGGAATCTTAGGAGTCATCTTCAAATTCTGCCTATCACAATGGCTTATAAATCCTTTTTCATCTATACCCTATTTTTTTTCCATCCCCAGTTATTAACAATTCCCAGCCACCTATCCTCAAATGAAATCTGTGTTTAATCCTTATTGAACTTCTTTAACATTCTTCATGGAATCACTTTTTTTTTTTTTTGCCATTGACCATAACATCTTTTTTACCACTTATCATATTAGCAGAAGATTAAGCACCGACAATAGACACTACTCTTCTCAACCTTTATCTTCTTTGGTCAGTTGAAACTCAGTTCTTAACCTAGCTATATTATTTTCCCCTAAACCTCCTGATAACCTCACTAAAAATGCATTGGGTATCTTTATGTCCTCCATGACAAGCTTTAATTCCTCTTTTATAGTACATATTAATTTTTTATTTTTATTTTTATTTATTTTTTATTTTTAAATTTTTTAAATTTTTTAAAATTAAAAATTTTTTTTTTTTTAAACAAGATAATGGTTTATTTGTCTCTCATAGAACAGTCCTGAGGCAGGGCTCACATCTCTGGCTTCATTACCTCTGTAAGTCCACATTAATTTAACAAATATATGTTAAGGTTTTATTGTGTTCTGAGTGCAGTTACATGTGCTGTGGGTAGTCATAAACAACTGGGCAAGGCCACTGCTCTCCTGGATCCTGAATTCTAGAGCACATGGGGTAGTAGAGAGGGTGGGGCAGGCATTGAGACAAACAATTTTCATTGTCAAATAAACATCAAATAAAATAAAAGTGAGACTTTATTCAAAAAGGCTACTGCCCTAGGGAGGATGCTCCAAACATAATATCTGTAAGCATCTCTATATCAAATAGAAACAGACTTTTTTTTTATTGAAAGAAGTAAGCAGGGCTAGAAGGAATTTTGGAGAGTGGGTCATATGGGTAGGGGTGAGAAGATGGCATGATTGGGGTGATTTAATAAGAAATCACCTGATTCTCAGAGAGAGCCATTGAGAGAGAATGTTCTACACCTTAGTGCTTGCTTAAGCTTAAAGGTAAGCCAATGTTCAAAAGCCTGTGTGGAGGATCAAATCCTGACCAAATTTTGGTTAAGTCAAATTGAGAATGCATTTTGATGTGTGTGAGGGAGTTGGATGTGTAAGCTACTTTAGACTGGGTAGTCAGGGAAGACATGTCTCCAAAGGTGACATTTAAGCTAAGAGAGTGAGTTGTTTCTTGTGGGTGGGTGTTTGAGGAACATAATGAAACTTGCAGTCGAGGGAGGATTGTGTGAAAACAGAAACATAATGGAAAAGTGGAATCGGATGAAGTTGTAAGGATGCAAGACATGCGATGGTCTCAATAGATGGAGCAGAAGCATTTCAGGAATTCCACACCATTCCTGATAAAATATCTCATCAAACTATGAAGAGAAATGCAACTACAGCTAATAAAATACTTTATGATAAAAGATTGCAGAATGCTTTATTCCTAAGGTCAGAAATAAGGCAAGGTGTTCGCTCTCACCATTTTTATTCAACTTTGTATTGGAGGACCAAGTCAATGGAATAAGACAAGGCAAATTTTAAGAAGGGCATACCGATTGGAAAATAAATTATCTTTTTTTCAGACAATCTTATTGCATACGTAGAAAATTCTAAAGAATCTACCAGAAAATCTGATAGAAATAATAAGTGAATTAACAAGGTTGCAGAATAAGATATCAATATACAAAAATGCATTGTATTTTCATATACTAGCAATGTATAATTTAAAGATGAAATTACAGATTAATTACATTTTAAATAATGTCCAAACCCATGAAATATTTAAGGATAAATTTAACAAGTTTGTTAATGAACTCTGGAAAAAATTCATAAATAAATTAAAGCTCTAAATAAATGGAATGAGATACCATCTTTATGAATTGGAAGATTCAATAATGTTAAGATCTCAATTCTCACAAAATCATCAGCCTCTCTGAGAGGCACATTTGTATACAGGTGCTATTGAAAGTCCAATTATCTAGATGTTTTGTAAATTTTAGTTAAATACAAAGCATTGAGCAAACTCAGTGGCATCTTTGTCCACCTAGAAGCCCATTAAAATGACGATGACAGCTAACACTTGTGAGCTCATGCTAGGTATCAGATGCTATTTTAATTTCTGTACATATTTAACATGTAGGTCTTCAAAAAAGCCCACTGGAGGTACTGCTCTTCTTTCTATTATACACATGAGAAAACTGAGGCTAACTAAATTGCCTGTTGTCGCATTGAGATGGTCTGAATCTCAAAGCCATCTGACTTCTGAGCCAGCACTTTTAATCACTAGTAAAAGTGCAGCAGCTGGAAAGCCCAACCATGAGGAAGAGAACGGGAGAGATGTCATGAGTAATTCCATCATATTCTAGAGGTGGAAATAGAAGATGGGCTTCCAGGAAAATGTGGCACATTGAATATATACTTTTCCCTTTTGACCTTTTTTATTTTTGACATCTCACTAAAATAACAGTAAGGGAATGCAAATGCCATACACTCACAAAAATAAGGAGAATGAGAAAGGAGACACTTCCAAGTGAAATGTCACTACAAATTTAGAAGGTGGGAAGTAGATGAACTGGTGGAACAGAGAAGCTTGAGCCCATCCTGGAGGGCAGATATGATTGGAAGAGGAACTACAGTGATTTATATGAATCATGGCCCACATGGTACCAACAAAGGAGAATGAGGGTGAGAAATGGGATTGCAAACATGAAGATAGGTTGAAAATTTGTTAGAAGTCCTTGCCTATGCCTCAACCAGGGCTTCTCTCCCTCTGCCATAGAAGATTGGAGATATAGTCTCTGGATTAGAGAAATGGAACCAGAGAGTCTTCAAACTCATGACACCAGATTTATATCAGCTCCCAGGCCTCTGCAGCCAGTCTTCTACTTTCCAGGAAGGCACTGAGGTGCTTCTCTATACAGAGCCAAATGACAGCTGATGACATTTGGGATCCCCAGAGAAATATCAATTCCCCACCCCATCACAAAATAGTAAAGTTTGAACTTGCACTCCTTAAGAACAGCCTTAATACTCTGAACGATGGCATTACTTACTGACTGTCCTCAGTCCATGGGTAGTTTTTGTTTATAGGAAGTTGTAGGGCTCATTTTGGTTTCATTGAAATGCCTCCTACTTATAAATTAGATGTAGATAACACGTGTTTTTGATGAACTGAAAATGTATATCTGACCTGTGGGAAACATCATGAGTTGTCACTGGATATGTCCTGCTTGATATGGGGTACTTTTTAGCTTTTATGAAATTCACTCAAACAGGAAGGAACATTGAAGTGTTATGAGACATTCAAGAAGAATATTGAACATGGAAAACAGATCAAACAAAAAGAAGAAAAGTAACCGGGAGGAAAACTAGATGCTACAGGGAATAGCAGAAAACAAAACAAAAACTATATTCTCAGAGAAAGGGAAGATAATGCATCCATGAAATGTAATTAGGAAGGTGTAAAAGGGGAATAGAGAATTAGAAGCCATTCTTAAAAATTAAAAAGGAATTGTAGAAACAAAAAATGGGGAAAAAGAGGACTGGATGATAGAGTTTAGGCTATTTCCAAGAAATTGACCAAAACACAAAAAGAGTAGGAGAGGAGAAAAAGAAAATTAGAGAATCAATCTAAATTGTCCAACATCCAAGTCATAGGAAATATAAAAAGTAAGAATGAGCAAAAAAGAGAAGAAGAAATTAAGTAAGAAATAAGAAAATATTCCAGAACTGAAATTCTTGCATTTACAGATTCAGAAGTCCCACTTCAGGGCATATTTTAAAAATTTAAGAATGTGGGAGAAAAAACAGGTCATATATAAAGGCTTAAGAATTAAACTGAAATTGGACTTTCCAACAGTAACATTGGAGGTTAAATGGTAGTGGTGCAGTGAGCTCAAAATTGTGAGGAATTTCACAACTCTTTCAACCTAGAATTCTATACCCAGCCAAACTGCTGTCATATGTGAAAATGGACTAAATACATTTTCACATATGCAAGGTCTCAAAGATTGCCCCTAAGCACTTTTCTCCAAGGAAGTACTTGGAGGTTGTGCACTGCATAAATGAGGAAGTAATTCTGAGGTGAAGGCAAGGGAGTCTTCTCCACGGGAGCACAGCAGAAAGGATTCCTGCAAAATAGCCACGCAGGCAGGCAAGGAGGAGGGGCTTGAATGTGTGTCCAGGAATGAAGCCATGAAGGAGTAGCTGATTCCTGATGTTTACTACATTGAAGAGATCTGCTACTGAGAATTTTAGGGAAAAATCAGTGATATTTATTTAGAAAACTAAACAAATGAAAAAAAATGAGACATTTATTAGCCCTGGGAAAAGAAGTAAAAAGAAGGAAAAAATAGGATTAGTTCAGCAGTTTTTTCATATTTACATATTCACAATTATATAAACACCAAAAATTGATTTAACCAGAAATTATGATATTGTGATGATGGGGGTAGTACATGTGTCAGGGTGGGCAAAGAATGGTGCATAAGAATGTAGAAGACTTATATGTCACAACAGGGAGTTAAAAAGTCTAAAATGGAAAGAAAAAACATAGAATTATGATAAATCTAAAAAGTTGGAAGTAGCTACTTCTGAGTTGGGGATGGTGGTAGCGCAAGGAGTTGGAGTTTTTCATTATAAATTAATAGTACTCTGACATTTTATATTGTATATGCATTTCTTTGATAAAATAAAAGCTAAACAGGAAAATTAGTTTCTAAAATGTGTATGGATGTGAAAGCAACATAAAATGACCAAACCCATTTTTCAAATGAAGAACAAAGTTGGTAAACTCCAAATTCCTGATTATATGACAGAATATACAGCGATATAAGGCAGCATGGTTTTTATGTGCAGATAGGCATATAGATCAATGGAATGGAATAGAGTGTCTAGAAATATCAAACATATGGTCAACTGAATTTTACAAAGATGCCAAGGTAATTTAATGAGGAAAGAATACTCTTTTCAATGAATGATATTAGAGTAACTGTTTATCTATGTGGAAGCAGAAGTACCTCTACTATCTCACATCACACACAAATAACTCAAAATGGATTGTAGACCTAAAGTTAAAATCTAAATCTTATTAAACTCCAGAAGGATATATAATAGAAAACCTCTGTGACCTTGGGGTAGGCAAGATTTCTTAGGACAAAAAAATCTTGAAAAGAAAAATCTTCATAAAAGAAAAAACTTGATAAATGGACTTCATCAAAATAAAAAAAAAAAAAAACTTGCTCTTTGATTGACACTATAAGAAAATAAAAAGTCAAGGCACAGACTGAGAAAAATATTTTATCTGACAGAGGATCTGTATTCTGAAAACATAAAGAACATTTACAAGTCTATATTAAGAAGACAACTGGTCTAATTTTTAAAAATGAGGAAAATATTTTAATCCATACTTTACCAAAGGACATGAAAAATAAACCTATGAAAAGATGCTCCACAGCATAGTCACCACAGAGCTGAGAATTAAAATTACAATGGGATATCACTACACATCTGTTAAAATGGCTAAAATTAAGGTGACTAAATTAACAAGTGTAAGAAATGATGTGGAGAAACTGAGATGCTCATGTAAAATTAGTGGGATTGTAAAAGAGTCTGTCAGTTTCTTATAGTTAAACATATACTTAGAATAGAACTCAGCACTTCCAGGCCTAGGTATTTACCAAAAAGAAAAAAGAAGAAAGAAAAAAAAAAAGGGAAATTTATGTTCATACAGAAACCTATTCTCATTTAGCAGCTTTAATTATAACCACCTAAGACTAAAATCACTCTAAATGTCTTAAGCTGATGAGTTGATAAGCAAAACATGGTATATGCATTGTCACTGAATACTACTCGTGTATAAGAAGACATGAACAAGTGATACAGGCAAAAGCACTGGGCTGAATGAAAAAAGCCTGATGCAAGAATACTAACTGTATGATTCCATCTAAAGGAAATTAGAGGGACGCAGATGTGGCTCAAGCAGCTGGGCTCCTGCCTACCATATGGGAGGTCCCAGCGTCGGTTCCCAGTGCCTCCTAAAGAAGACGAGCAAGACAGCGAGCTGACACAATGGGCTGGCACGACGAGCTGGCGCAACAAGATGACACAGCGAGATGACACAACCAAGAGACACAGTGAGGAAACATAGTCAGAGACACAACGAACAGGGAGCAGAGGTGGGTCAAGCAATTAGTCCCCTCCCTCCCACATTGGAGACCCCGGGTTTGGTTCCCGGTGCCTCCTAAAAAAAAGAAGACAAGCAGGCAGTGAGTGGAAACAACAAGGGGGAGAAATAAATAAATAAATAATTTTAAAAATCTTAAAAAAAAAAAAAGTAAATTAGAGAAAAGACAAAACTAATTTATACTGATAGAAAACACATCAGCAGTTTCCTGGTTCCAGGGATGGGAAGAGGTTGAGGGCAAAGTGGCAGGTGGGAACTTTTGGGGTGATTGAACTGGCTTATATCTTGATTGTGGAGGTTGTTAAACAGGGATACATATTTGTCAAAACCTTTAGAACCACATTATTTAAATGGGTACATTTTAATGTATGTAAATTATACTTCAACAAGTCAATTTTTAAAAGGTCCTTGTAGAATTTTTTTAAAAGATCATGCAAAAGAAGAAAAGAACCCCTTCTTCTGTTTCTCTTAACTACCTTTTTCTTCTGTAAAGTAGATCAGCCACTCCAGAACATTTCCCACAAAGCTCAGTTTTAGGCCTTCCTTTGCATATATAGAAATTCATGAATGTGCAGTGTTGAAGGTGGACCATCTAATAGCGTTTCACTGAAAGTGGAACAATTTTAGACATTTATTTTTCCACTCATGAAACTATGTTGACGTCTTTCCTTTAAGAAGGAATGAGTTCCTGTAATCCCACTGTTTTTTTTTTTTAGGTACCAGGGGCCAGAGATTGAACCTGGGACCTTGTATGTATAAAGCTGGTGCTCAACCAGAGCCATATCAGCTCTCCTGAGCTGTTTTTTTTTTTTTTTTTTTCATTTGTTTTGCTTGTTGTTCATTTTTGTTTTTCAGGAGGCACCAGGAACCAAACCTGGGACCTCCCATGTGGGAGGTGGGTGCTCAACTGCTTGAGCCACATCTGCTCCCAGATTCTACTTTTAAATAAATAATTTGTTTTCACTGGAGATCCCTGAGAATGGAATACATTGCCTTAGGAAGCAGTGGGTTATTTTTCACAAAGGCATTCAAAATTAAGCCAGATAACCATGTATCAGGTATGATATATGTTAAAATAAAAACTGGAGCAACCTTTGATTAAATCTCAGAGAGTTTATTTGAAGCAATTCATGAACTGAGGAGACTCCAATTGCCACGAGGTATACAGGAGTTACACTGAAAAAAGAGAGCAACAGCTTTTCATAGGCAGAATAAGCAAGTACATTGGGAGAGAATTTTTATTGGTTGGTGCAGACTGTATTTCCAAAAATGGATTATTCAGGTGGTTGCTTAGGAATGGAGGTTGTTTTTAAATTTGGTTTTCTGGGCCAGCCAGGCATTTTACAAGAAGTATAAACTTGCTTAAGTTTTTTATTTTGCTGATGTGGGGCCTCCATGTTGGGCCTACTGGATTTTATCTATCATATAGCTTATCAGTTCTTAAATTGTGGTCAACAAACTCTTGGGGCTCCCTAGGACTTTTTCAAGGGTCTGCAGGCTCAATAGTACTTTCATAATAATACTGAGATGTCACTTATCTTTTCAATGCTAACAATTTTATATGTTATAAAAGTAATGATGTGTAAAATTGCAGACATCTTAACCTGAATCAAGGCAATGTCCCCAAACTATCCTAGCAGTCGGTGCAATCTTCACTTGCATCAAGTGCACACAGTAAGCACTTTAAAAAATATCAGTGTCACTTAAGAATGCCGTTGACAGAGCAGTACCTATCATTAATGTTATTAAATCTCAATCCTGGAATGAGTCTTTCAATATTCTGTGTGAATGAATGAGAAGCATCCACAGAGCATGCCTGGTGTATATCCTCAAAAAATTATATGTGGCCACCTTCACATTTACAGATTGGAAAATTTATAAAAGTTTAGCTGGTGGTGCATACCCCGGAAATGTAATTTTGACTCGCCTCTGTCCCTTTCACTTTCAAAATGTATGCTTCCACTCATGTACTGCCTGTATGAGTCTTTCTTTCACTGTGATGCAACTCAGGTGACCAGATATGTGCCTTTATTGTTCTGTAACTGAACCGAATATGGCCTGAACTCCCTTCTGATAAGTAGCAAAAAATCTTGACCTGTTTACATTCAATAAACTTAGACATTTCCAGATATTTCTTGGCCTTCTTTAGGAAAATACTCAGTTTAGTTGAGGGGTTTCATGCTTGCCTTTATCTTCCTTTACTTTTCCATGCTCTTCAAAGGATCATCTGTATATGTTGGAATGGGGTGAGACAGTGGGTGTACATCATCCTGGCTCTGGATGGAGGTATCTGACACATTGTTGTCCTCTGTCTTGTATGGGTTTTTAACATCTCTCATCCTTTCAGCAGTAGTCTCTGGTCATTTGCCTGCAACCTTGGGCATCTGCTGAGGCCGTTCTGGTTCAACCATGGCCATTGGTCAACAAGTCCACATCCTCCAGCCTTCTGTTTCAACCTTTGTGCTTCTCTCCCAAGGCATGGGAAACAACTCTTTCAGTGGGGTATTTAAATTTTGATGATGCTCTCTAGCCCATCTGCTCGGGTACCCCACTCACAGTTTTCTGCTCTACTGCTTTTAACCATGCCAAAGAGCTTCTCTGTAGGGCTTTCAGCCTGGGAACTAAGGCAAGAAATGCCTTTCTTAAGGTAGCCTCCCAACTTATTTGGGAACTATATCAGTTTTCTTATCTCAGATTTGGTCTAGAATTAGAAAGAGGCAGAGGCCTCTTTCTCCATGATCTAGAAGTCATATACTATATTACTTCTTTCTGTTTAAATGAAAAATATATCCTTCTCCAATGAAGAAATAATTTTACATCCACTTCACATGTAAAGAAAGCTGCTTTTATACCTTCATGATTGCCTTAAATTTTATTATTTTTTAGTAAGGTCTTTTTTCACTCTTAGTTTGAAACTCAAAATGTCTTTTGTCTCACAAACATCTCAGCCTTCTATGAAAACCTTTGCTTTTAAGGTTATGGTCTTTTCAGTGAGATTTAAGAGCCTATTTGGGAACTCAGTGCCAATATTTTGACTCTGTGTTCTGAACAATGTGTGCCCTCTCCCAGAAGGCAGTAAATAAAGTGCTTTTCACTTTCTGAGGCTTTATGCCTACACGGTGTCAAAAGTGTAATGTGTACGAAGAAGTGTTGAAAGCTTGCTTACTTACCATCAAACTATATCTATCTATCTATCTATGTATCTATCTATCTATCTATCTATCTATCATCATCATCTACCTATCATCTACCTATCTCTTTCTCTATCATCTATCTATATCGTATGTACACACATGCATAAACAGAATCACAGTTACACACATAAACAAATACATGTAGAATAGTGTATTTTTACTTCTTTTTTCACTTTTCTCATTTTTTGTTAGAGAAAAATATCTTTTTCCTTTTCTCCTGGTGGTTAAGTGTTAAGGCATTTTATTAAATATGATTCATTCATTTATTCAACATTTATTGAAATCTCTAGGTACTAGTATTGCAGCTGACACTGGAGAAGAAAGATATGACTTTTGCCCTCAAAATTCTCAGAGTCTAGTGGGAATTATTAGCAATAATATAGAAAATGTTATATAGAATGATATTATGATAACTGGTAAGTTTTTATACAGAGTTATGAATATCTTCTTTTATGGAAAGGATCTTCCCTTATAAAAATAGAAATAGAAATGTAATGACATGCTCTTATATTAATGCCAGGAATCTGGAAAAAATAACCTGAACATTTCTTTCTTGTTTTGTTTGGCTCATTAAAGGGTGATTTCTTTATTTTTTGCTTGTTTTTCTTTTAAAAAGTAATACCCAAAATAGATAAAAGTAAAAAAATTGTTATGAAAGTGGCAGATGTAAAGTATTTGAAACAAGACAATAAAAATTTTGTTGTTTATTAGTCAATTAATGTTGCACCAAATGTTTTGGATCAAAGATTTAAATAGAAAAATATGTGACTCAAGAATGTGCTGCTAACAGTGCAGTAACATTTTCTTAACAACTTGAAAGAGCTAACAAGATATTATGGAAATATCAGTTCCAGCCCCCCCTCCCCCACCCCCACCCCCCAAAAAACACAAGAGAATGGGGAGATACAGCTGGGACTTTATAACACACATTTCTCTTTTGACAACTTGCTCCCACTAGGCTTTGCAAATAGGGTGTGCTAGAGGAAGACAGAAGGTTGGAAGAAGGACAAGGGACTTTTTTCTTCCTGTTCTTGTTACGGTAACCACAGCAGTTGTTCTTGACCCTGGCAATTGATACAGTAGTAACACTTTGTTCCACTTTATTGCTTTTCTAGTCTACCAGAATTGGTCTCATCAGGTTCTCTCAGAAATATTTGTACCAGACAGCCACTATCCCTGCTCATGGGTCTGAGTAGCACCTCTGAGCTTGACTCTCCTCAAGTTTCTGTGGTTTAATAATCCTATTCTTTTCCCTTGGTGCCCTTAGTCTTAGGGGTGGTAGAGACTCCATACAATGACTACCACTGTGGTACTTTTGTCCTCTCTTTGTCTTTTTATTTATCTATAATTGGGGTTAACAATTCTTTATATTAAATTCTATCTGTTAAAATAACTGCTGTGGTTGATATCTTGAATGGACCCTGATGGATATGGAGTTACTTTTGCCTTGAAATATTTGTAGACCCAGCAGAGGCAGTTGGGAACACGTGTAGTTCTTTTTGAAATCTTGCAGAACTAAATGTCAAAGGCCTAGCTTCATTTGGTGAAATAACCCACCTGCAACCCCCAGCCAGCTCCAGCCAGTCTCCCATACCCCAATACAAATGGCCAAAACCCCCACCCTCTGTCCCTGAAAGACAGAATGTGCATTCCAACATGTACACCAACATGTCCTCAAGACCCCCTCCTAACAGAGTAAAAGTTAGTATTTTTTCACTGTTCTTGCTAATACCCTTGCTCTAGGCTGTTTAAGAGCAAACTCAAGTCAGTCAAGCATGCTGAAGTCTCGCTTCAGAACCCCACCAGGCTGGCGATCTAATAAACTTTCTCCACCTGAACTTTGATTTGTCCCTGAGCCTCATTGAACTGGAATCTTTCACCTAGGCCTGTCAAAGTGTGGAACTCTGACAAAACCAACATATTTTAAGCTGAGATTTATTGGTGTCCTATAAGTAAATGAGATCTTGCATTGGGTCATTTCTGTGGTATGGAAACTTCAAGACTTAAACTTACTTCGAGGTGGTCCCAGACTTCTAGCTTCCAAAGCACTTGTCAGAAGCAAAGGTAAATTCTCTCTGGAGAAGACAACTTTATCTTAGGGGCCAATTATTTCTACAATAGTTTCAAAAAAATAAATGTCCAATACATAGTCAAATATAATCAGATATAAAATGAGATTAATTTCCATAAGTAAGTATCAACAGAAACAATAAACAATAAAAACAGGTCTACAAGAACCTCTGATATAGGAATTGTAACTCATAGGTTATAAAACAACTATATTGATCTAATCAAGAATATAAAAATGAAGTATGACAATTTTAGTGGAAAACTGAAAACTATAAAATGTGATGTAACCAAATTATAAAGAACCAAACAGAAACTGTAGAACTGAAAAAATATGGAATACTCTAAATTGGAACTCAATTACAGGTTTCTAGCACATGAAACCAGGTGAAGAGAGGCTTAGTGAACTAGAAAATAGGTCAGGTTAACTATCTAACCTTGGCCAAGATAAGAAAATACATAGAAAAATTTGGAACATCCAACATACATTTGCCTCAGGAAGAGAGGAGAGAGACAACATAACAAAGAGAATATTTGAAGAGATAGTGACTGATAATATTCCAAACCAGATGGAAAAATTACATATAGTGATCCAAAAGCTCAAGGAATCCCTAGCAGAATAAATCCAAGAAACCCATTCCTAAAAATATCATTGCAAAATTTTGGAAAAACCAAAGACAAATTTTAAAAAGCCTTAAAATCAGTTAGCAGATAGAAAAGATAGATTACCTTTGAAACACAACAGCTCAAATGAAATCTGACTTCTCAACCATAACATTGGGAATAAAAAGCAGTAGAATGATGTCTTCCATATACTAAAAGGAAGTAACTTGAAATCTAGAAACCTATGCCTAGTGCAAATATACCTATGAATGAAGACAAAATAAACACTTTTTAAATGATAATGAATCTGAGAAAGTTCATGTCCAATAGATCCAGTCTAATGGGATTTCTAAAGCTGGAGCTGAGACCACAGGAAAATGATACTAGAAGAAAAAGAAGAAAAATAGGAAGGAAAAAGGGCAAATAGAGAAGTACAAAAAATATTGGATAAATGTAAATGAATACTAAGTATAAATTAAAATGTTCATAATTTTATAGAATATATATATTCACAAAAATATTCACCTTTAATTTATTCTCTTACACATGTATAATTAAAATATCTGACAACAAAAGCATATACAGCAGGAGGACAGATAAATACAGTTAAAGTGTGCTAGATTCTTTGCATTGTCTTAAAGGAAGATAAAGGTATCAATTAATATTTGATTTTAATAAGTTAAAGATGAATGTTATAATTTTAGGGAATAATCATTAAAATAATAGAATGGAACATATAACCTGTAAACTGGCAGAAGTGAAAAAATTGGAACTGCCAAAATTAATAAAAAGAGAGGAAAAGGAACATAGAATTGCTATGACAAATAGAAAGCACATAATTAAAATAGTAGGTTTAAATGCACATATATAGACAATTTCATTTAATAAAAATGGAGTAAGTGATCTAATTTAAAGAAAAGCATTATCAGATTGGATGTGAACAAAGCTCAGCTATACTGAGCCACAACATCTAAAACATAAAGATAAAGAAATTTGAGAATGTAAGAGCATGTAAAAGATTTATTAAGATATATATATACACACACACATATATATAAAGATGGCATAACTACTGCTTTGTCCAGACTACAAGGAATCTGCACATTCTGTCCTACATGAAAAAAGACTTTCAATATGGCAAGCACTAAGGCTTTTTTCTTGGTCTTGGTCCAGGACTGCAGTCTGGAGTTCTGCCAAGTTGTGCCTCCAGCTACCCAGTGACAGGTCATGGCCTCTGAGTCCTGCTTATCATCACTTTGTGTAGCCTGAGAAAGAATTGTTCTGAACTGGGACTTATTAATATCAAATCAAGACATGCACTCACATGGGAAAAGACAGAAAATCTTACCACAATTTGGGTAATCCTTCCATTATCACAAGCCCAATAACAATACTTTTGTTTTTAAGAGAATAATCAAAGAAAGCAGAAATTATTTAAAGTGAAATCTCCAAAAAAAATTGTTTCAAGAAGGCAAATTGTCTATTTCCAAAACTAGTTTCATTTTTCTGTCCTTTTTATCTTTAATTTCCTTGAACAGGAATGCTTCAGTTATCTATTTAACAATTTGGAGGGCATTAAGTCCAGAAAATAAAATAACTTTGATTATAATGTTGATATCTCCACATATGGAGATAGCAAGTAGTGTCTACTCATAAATCTTTTCTTTTCTTTAAAGCTTTTCCTCTTCTTTATAAAATAGCAAAGATATTAGATTTCTCCAATTTCTATAAATTGTATCTCTTTTGTGTTTAAAAACAATAAAAGAATTCAGATATTAATTGACATTACTGTCTGAATCATTTCAATTTCCTCCCTGTGATGGTCAAGTTCATGTGTCAAAGTTGTTTGGTCAAGCAAGCACTGGTCTGGTTGTTAACTGTGAGGGTATTTTGTAGACAGGTTTGCCTCTATAATTAATTGATTATACCTAAGGCTGGTGGCACCTACAATCAGCAAAGGACATTGCCCTCAGCAAAGTAGTGAGTCTCGTTCTCCAATCAGTTGATCTTAAAAGCCAGAACTGAGGATTTTAGAAACCAGAAAGAAGTTCTCTATTTTAGCCGGATTCCTCTAGGAATTCAACTTCACCTTTATCAGAGTTTCCAGCTTGTGCCTGTCCTATGCAAAATCAGACTTCCTTGCCCCGATGGTCACGTGAGCCAATTCTTATAATATGTATTCTGCTGTTTCTGTTTCTTTGAAGAACCCTGACTAATATACTTTCCAATTTCTATCACTTCTCAGACATGTAAAAAGAACAGGAAAAAACATTTTTCTATAAATACGTTGAAATTTCTGAAAAGTTTAGATTGCCCATTACCAATTCAACACAGAGGAGATTTAAAAATTGCAAATGGTCATGGATTTTATTTTAAGGTGGTCAGTATCATAAAACTTGAGGAAATCCAGTCCTAACTATATCTTTATTATAAATAATTCTGTACCCCAATGGCTATATTCCTTCCACTGGAGTAAGGACAAGATTCTATTACCACATACGGAGATAGCAAGTAGTGTCTACTCATAAACCTTTTTTTCTGAAATTCAAATAGGATCATACTTAAAATGTTCAAGAGTAAACACTAAATAGTGAAGTAAAGACAAATTCATGACTATGAAATTTCTGAACAGTTGGCCTCTTCCTACCTCTTCATGCATATTTTCCTACCCTATTCTCAAGAACTTCATTATTGTCTTGTACTTCTTTTGCATGCTGGGCTCTCTGTTTGAAATGCCTACTCCACTTCCCACTTTCTCTGCTGTGGAATCCTTTAGAGACCTGCTGGTTTCCCCTCCTTTGTGGAAATTTCCTTTTCCCATTCTCTGACTCCTCATAGATATAATTGTTCCCTCATTTAGCTGCTTTGATCAAGTTTTTGTTTTACCATGTTCTATTGCCTTTTAAGTTGCAGAGGAAAGGAAACTAACATTTATTGATCTGCTGCTGGGTGACAGGAATTATATTTATTACTTTAGTTTTAAAATTCTAACACCTTCTTTTAATCAATTTTACCCCCATTTTATATATTAAGCAACTGAGATTCATAAAATCTAAGAAATGTACTGGTGGTTTTTCATGTGCAAATGACAGAAAATTTAGAGAAAATAAAAATTGCACAAGTTCAAATAGTATCTTATTCAAGCAGTAACTGCCAATGAACAACCTGTGTAACCTTTATTTATTTCCCACTTATAAAATAAATATATTTTGTTATCTCTTAGAAATTCGTGTTCTGCTAGCTCCAAAGTATCTTGCCATAGATCATATTGTGAGCCTGAAGTTTGTTAGAGAAATTGAAATTAGTTAGGATGTTGCTCACTGTGAAATAGAGAACTCTGTATTTAGGAATTAGGATTCCAAATTTACCACCACTGAACTTGAGCAAGACACTTCCTTTTTTTTTTTTTTTTATTATGGGTAAAAATCAAAATTCTCACAATACATACAAACATTTGTAAAATGATATATAAATATATATGCATATATGTGTATTTGCTTACAAAAATGCTATTTATATATATATATACACATATATTTTAAGAGGTGCTCAGATTACCCAAAATACTACACGGAACCCACTGGGGTTCCCACACCGCCCACCTCCCACACCTCCCACCATATCCCACACAAACATCTCCCACAGTGTGGCCCACCAACCCCAACGAACTTACACATCCTGGAGCCTTGCCACCAACCATAGACCACAGATCACACTGTAGACCACACTCTCTCCCACTCAGTTCTGAGTGGTGTGTGCTGATTTAAAATGGCCTACATCCATTGCCACAACAGTACCCAGGACAACCTCCAACTCCCAAAGAAGCCCCTGTATTTCAACTGCTCATCCGCTCCCTACCCAAAAACTGTCAAGTGGCCACTGGCTCCACCTCATTGTTATAATTTCTTGCATTGCAAGAATCACCATATGTGAGCAAGAGAATACCATTAAGTCCACTCTAGTCCATAGTTCTTCCCCCAATCCAGAGGCGACTGGGATGGTGATGTCCACTCCAACTCCAAGTGAGAGAGGGCTTATATCCCATGGATATGGTGGGTGGGATGATCCTGCCTGCAGATGTAGGCCCTCTCCATTCCCTGGGATGGCCATTTCCCATCGTTGTCTCCTCACCAGGTGACTTGGATGAGTCCATTGAGCTGTAGGGTAGGAGTTGCAGCTCCACCTAGATTTCATGCACACCTGGCACATAGGTAGGCGGAGGCTCCAGTCTCTGGAAGTATACCTAAGAAACTCCAGCATCACATGTAGGTTTGAATAGAAGGGACTGGTGAACCATGTGCAGGGAGGACTTATTTGAGTCTAATTCTGTCACTCTCAGGAGCACAGATTCCAAAATAGAACCCACTGATAAGGCATCAGTCTCTGGGGCTATCCCCCCTTATATAAGACCAGGGTGTCTCTGGAGCTCTCAGGAACCCCACTGAGTGGGGTGATAGGCACTTAGATGTTCTATGAGCTCCTACTGAGGTGTGCGTAAGAGTTACCTCTGGGATGACCTCCCGACTCTCTTTGAAGTCTCTTAGCCACTTGAACTCATTTGTCTTTACCATTTCCCCCTTTTATTCAAGGTCTTTTTCCAGTTGTGTTGCCAGTTGGCACTTGGGAAAAGTTTTCAATTAGCAATAATCGTGCCTCGGATAAACCTCATTGGCTACGATACTGCCACTGCACAAAGCTGCCAGTTGGCACTTGGTATTAATCCCTCGTTGCCAGGGAGGCTCATCCCCGGGAGTCATGTCCCACGTTGGGGGGAAGGTAATGCAATCATATGCTGAGTTTGGCTTAGAGAGAGGCCACATTTGAGCAACAAGGAGGCTCTCAGGACACTTCCTTTTTTTATGAAGAGGCTTGATAAATGTCCCTCACACTTAAAAAAAAGAAAAAAAAAAAAAAAAAAAAAGAGTCCCTTTTGCTAAATGCAAAAAGTTCCCTGACACTTGGAGGTGGTTCTGATTTGCCCTTAGGCCGACCTGACACTGCTGGATGTTGATTCAATTGCCTCTAAAGCTCCATTAAGTATTTCCTATATGTTGAGCACTGGACTGAGCCTCCTTTGTCTCATTTAATGAAAATCCAGGTTATGAACAAAAATGGACACAATTCCATGGGCTGAAGAAGATTTCAGTTGAACGTTTTTGATGGGAAAATATCCTATGTGCACTGGTTACTTATATCCAATCAGAATTCCTTTTTGGGATTTCTCAGTAATTGGGGCTATGTGTAGAGTTTTCCCAACCAAGGAAAGCATTGCCCCTACTGTGCAGGGCACAACGTTTGGCTGTTAGCAGTTTGTTGTCCTTAGGAAAGATCCAGGCTTCTCATCATTTATCTGACCAGCAGAATCTGTTTCTTGGCTCCTGTACAAAATGCTGAAAGATTGAACCCTCATGTCAGTAATTTATGGTTGCTTGGAAACAATTCTCGTTTTGTCATAGTGAAGGAATTTAGGTCAGCAGTGAATTAATCCCTTATAAATTAGAGAAATAGAACCAATCATGGATTCTAAACTGACATGCTGAGATAGGAACTATAACCCTGATTCTCCATTCTTTTTTCATGGATGGGAAACAAATTGAGAGGCTATGTTTTAAAGAAATATATTGAAAATGGGTAATGTCCTTTTATAACAAGAGATGCCTGCTTTTATAAAAAGACCCAGTGTTTCTTCTGTCCCATAGTGAAATAGTTTTTTCTCACCTCTCATTAGTAGCATCTTATTCTAAGACAATGCAGATGGTGTTTCAAATCTGTCAGTCCAATAAGAATAGTAGAAATAATCCATTGAGAAACATCACAGGAATTTATTTCAAGTGAAGAATTTTGGTAGGAAAGGGAGAAGATTCCAAAGCTCACTTCACATTCTACCAGGCATAACTCCAGCATAGTATGCTGATGGAAAACTGTGCAGGTGCTACCACACAAAGTGAAATCAATTTGGCATGTTTAAGGTTAAGACGCTTCCTCCCTTACCAGGATGCAGGTGACTATGAGTGAGAAAGTAAGGGAGAAAACCAGATACAGAGCCCTTAGTTCATCAGCTCTGACCCACCAATGTATAAGCACTGGCATGTGCCTGTGCCCCCAGAAAGCAGTTTACTTATATTTACAATAGTGGTATACAGTTGTCACAAATTTCTCTCCACCTTCTGGAATGGGGAATCTTGTGTGGTAGAGTAAGATCTAGTGTTTCGTGGAGGTACATGATTCTTAATGAATATTAGTCTTTTAAGCAGTCACATACTAGATATTGATAGTTATCTCCTCTTGTGCTCTCATATTCTAGTCCCTTTAAGTGAACTGGTTTGCCCAAGACCAAACAAACCATGACTAGAAACTCTTGTATTCAATGGGAGTTGTTCTGTGGCCTAGCATGTGGTCTATCCTGGAGGATGATCCATGTGCACTTGAGAAGAATGTATATCCTGCTGTATTTGGGTATAATGTTCTGCATATGTCTATGAGGTACAGGTCCTCTAATGTATTATTCAAAGTCTTAGTTTCTTTATTGATTCTCTGTCAAGATGTTCTGTCTAATAGTGATAATGGTGTATTAAAGTCCCCACTATAATTGTAGAGGCATCTATTTCTTCACTTAGTTTTTCCAGTTTTTGCGGCGCCCTGGTTAGGAGCATACATGTTTATGATTGTTCTTTCTTCTTGGTAGATTGCCCCTTTTATTAATATATAGTGTCCTTCTTTGTCTCTTACAATAGTCTTGCATTTAGTCTATTTTGTCTGATATTAGTACAGCTACACTTGCCCTTTTTTGGTTATTGTTGGCTTGTAAAATTGTTTTCCAGCCATTCACTTTCAGGCTCCTTGCATCCCTGTGTTTAAGGTGGTTTCTTGTAGACAGCATATAGATGGGTCATATTTCCTTATCCATTCTGCCAAACTGTATCTCTTGACTGGTGAATTTAATCCATTAACAATCAATGTTATCACTGTCAAGGAATTACTTATATTAGCCATATTTTCTTTAGGTTTATGTTTGCTATATGTTGTTTCTATTTCTCTTTTTATCTTTTTAGCTGTTTTTACACTCTCCTCCAACTCTTTCTCTCTCCTATTTCTTTTCCTTTCAACTTGCAGAACTCCCTTTAGTATTTCTTGAAGGCAGGTTTCTTATTGATGTATTACCTTAATTTCTGTTTATCTGTGAATATTTTGAGCTTTCCTTCATTTTTGAGTGCGAGCTTTGCTGGATAGAGAATTCTTGGCTGTTAGTTTTTTCTTTTAACACCTTAACTATGTCATACCACTGCCTTCTTGCCTCCATGGCTTCAGATGAGAAATCAGCACTTAATCTTATCACACTTCTTTTGTATGCAATGGCTGTCTTTTCTCTTGCTGCTTTCAGTACTCTCTCTTTGTGTTGAGCTTTAGACAATTTGACAGGTCTTGAAGTAGGCCTGTTATGATTTATACTGTTTGGGGTGTGCTGTATTTCCTGGATATGTACATCCATCTCCCTCAATACAGTTGGGAAGTTTTCAGCCATTATTTTCTCCAACACTCCTTCTGTCCCCTTTCCCTTCTTTTCTCCCTCTGGGATACCTATAATGTGTACGTTTGTGTGTTTTGTGTTGTCATTCAAATCCTTAAGTCCCTACTGAATTTTTTCTTTCTATCTATCTGTTCTCCTACCTGTTTGATTTGAGATGTACTGTCTTCCACATCTCTGATTCTTTCCTCTACCTGTTCAAAGCTGCTGTTGTGTGCTTCCAGTGTATTATTGATTTCTTGTATTGTGCCTTTCATCACCACCATCCATTATCTTTTTATTTATATTTACAATTTCTTCAGTATGTTCTCCCAATGTCTTCTTAATATCCTTAATCTCTTCCTTCACTTTATTAAGTTGATTCATCATATTTGCTTGGACATCCCTGATTAGTTTTTCTATGTTCTGCATCTCCTCCTGGTTTTTAGTTTTTTCATTGGACTAGGCCATGTGTTCCTGTTTTTTAGTATGGTTTGTAATTTTTTGTTGGTGCCTAAGAATCTGTTTATCTTGATGAGTTTATTCAACTGATTAGTTTCTCTCTCTATTCTATGGTTTTATTTTGTTGTTGTTTTTTTTGTGGGTGGTAAGGTTTCACTTTGACACTTCATTCCTCTTACTCTATTTCTTTGTTGCTGTCTACATTCCCTTGAAAGAAAAAAAATTAGGACCAGAGAAAAAGAAAGAGATAGGAAGAGAAAAAGAATAATAGTAATAATAAAGTAAAAGGTAGGAGAGGATTCATACAAGACCTAGGAAATTGAAAAATTAATGCGAGTAAGAAACAGAGGCATAAGATTTGAAAAGTAGAGTAGAAACAATGAAACAAGAAACAGAATAGAGAAAAAAATATAGAATGGATTGAAAGGGTGGAATGGTGAGAAGAGGGGAAAAAAAAAGTAATTTAAAAAGTAAACAGAGCATTTCTTCATGTGTTTTTTTGCCATTTGTATTTCTTCTTCGGAGAAATGTCTATTCAAGTCTTTGGCCCATTTTTTAATTGGGTCATTTGTCTTTTTATTGTTGAGTTGTAACATCTCTTTATAAGAAGAAATGAAGTCATAAAGCATATGGCAACATGGATGAACCTGGAGGACATTATGTTGAGTGAAGCAAGCCAGACACAAAAGGACAAATACTGTATGAATGCATTACTCTGGATCAAATATATTGTGTAATATATTGTTTGATTAAAAAAAAATAAATTTACATGTATCCATTACATTTAATTGAGAAATGTATTTATTTATTCATCTGTGTTTACTTTTTAGTTTTTAATTGTTTATGTTTTCAATTATTAAATGTACAAAATAAAGTTTAAAAAAAAAAGTAAACATAAAAAAAGGAGACAGCAATAAAAGCAAGAAAAATTGGACACCAAAATAAAAGAAGTAGAATGAAAGAACATCAACAAAAAACAAGAAGATATAAAGATGGAGGGAAAAGAAATAGTGTAGGTAGAGTAAACCAGTGAACAAAAGAAAAAAAGAAAAAAACACAAGCAGAGAAACAAAGGAAGGGGAATCACAACAAACAAGAAACAAAACAGCAGCGACTCATTTTTAAAAAAGGAGACAGAAGAAAAAAAATTTAAAAATAAAATAAAACATGGAAAAACGGCCTTCTCTCTTAGACCCCTAAGGATCTTCTCAGGGTGCTGGTGTTCACCAATCATTCACCCTGCAGCCTACCCTCTGCAGGTTTTGAACCGGATTTTAGTGAGTGAAATAAGGGAAATTCAAAAAGGAACCTTTTTTTTTGGGAAAAAAAATGAGTTCCAAGAGAAGCTAATACAAAGAGAATGTCTATATGTTCCCTGCCATAAAATTTCAGCTAGATGCCTGATAACCTGGTGGATCACTTCTCAAGGAAGTGCCAGGAATTGAACCAAGGACCTTGTATATGCTAGGCAGCTATTCTCCCTCCTTTGGTTAATTCGTCTTTCAGAAGTCTATCTGCCCTTTTACCCTCAGGCAGCTAAGATTCTCTGTAGCCTTCCAGAATCCTGCTGCCCTGCCTCCTCTCCTGACATAATTCCTGTCTTTGCCTAGACAGGGCATGACAGCCTGCCTGAGGTGATCCCCTCCCCTCTCCATGTCGAGTCGGGGTCCCTTCCGATATTCAAGGGAGGCCCAACCAGCTAAACTCACTGCATAGAAATCACTCTCCACCCTTCCAGACCCCTTTTCTTTGCAATGAATCTGCCGTCACACTCTCGTTTGGAGCAGAGAGCCTTGGGCTCTACTTAGTCTGTCAACCCTGAAGGCCAGGTATGTGTGCCACTTCCAGCCACCCAGGCAAGCAACCCACAATTTCCCCCTGGCTTCCCTATCTGTCTAGTACCTTCCTAGGTGATTCAGAGCAACTTCCCATTCTATATATACCCAAAGGAGCTGGCAGGAAGGATGACGTTTGCTCTCCTCTCAGATACAATTCCTCAGGAGTTTTTACCCTTGCTTAATATTAGCTTATTCAATCTCAAAAACATTTTACACATGAAGAAGCTGAGTCTTAGAGAGTCTAGGCACTTGTCCAAGTCTACATAGCTTATAAGTGACAGGGACGTCAGGACCTAAACAAAGTGTGCCTATCTATTAGTAAATTTTATGCATCAGGGGCCCTATCAATAAGAGTGTACCCTCTTCCCTCTGTCCTTATGCATCTCACTCTGGTCTGGAAAGCCCCATTTTTTTTGTATAGTCTCAGAACTGGATACTTCCTCACTTCATTGGATTGACACATTGGTTCTGACTATTTGCCTGGATGTCTGTTGAAGTTGCAGTCTTGGGTACCACCTTTTAGACGCCCTTGCCTTCAAGCATTGTAGCTCATAGTCTAGTCTTTTTCCTCCCCCTTCACGAAATCTAGGCTCCTAGATCTTGGGCCCTGTGGCCTTCCTGTGGATTCCCACTTTTCCATGAAGTGCTGGAGAATGAGGTTGAGCCAATGCAAGAGAGGAGCAGCCTTGGCCAAGGAATTGGGGCAGAACTGGAGTTTTTTGAGGTAGCCACTGCAGACAGAAGCAGTCTGCAAATTTGTAGCAGCACCTTACCTCAAGACACCTGCTCCCTTCCTCCTTTTCAGAGACAGAATGATGAAGCAAAAAAAGAAGGAGCTTTCAAGTCAGACAAACCTAGGTCTGAATCATGGATCTATTAATAAAATGTATGATTCTAATTGTATGGCTGTAATTTACCAGAGGAATTTGAAGTTCAAATTTCTCACCTGTAAAAACCTAAAGAAACTGTTTGGGTTAAAATATATATATATATATGATTCATCTTCATGGTATCTGAATGATGTGAGCTCAAAAATGATGGTTTTCTCTCTTTTCCCTTCAATATCTGACCTAACAAGACTATAGCAGGCAGGTTTCTTACATTTATCCTATGTTCTCATAATAAATTCTTGGATCTTAGTCCCTGGATAGTGACTGGACTCATTCTTGATCTTTATGTTTTAAAAAAATACAGTTCTTCCAACCCGCTTCATGTTCAATCCGACAATATCACTCCATCCTCCTTTACTGCCAGCATCTTGCCTGGGACCCACAACTGTTAATGACTATAGGGGACTGCTCAAATTCCCCACTGATGTTTTCCCTTCTCACACTAGTGTATGAGGCTAAAGCCTGGACTTTATCTATTCTTCTCTCTCAGAGGCTGTAAGTTTTTCTCAAAGTATATTAAGATCAGCTACATTCTAAATACCCAAGGGACATATTAAAATGCAGGTTAAGCAAGGTACCTAAGAATATATATTTTTAATAAGCACCCCCCCATGTGATTCTAATACACAGTAAAGTTTGGAAACCATGTGCTATAGGATAATAACTGCACTCATGGGAAACTCCTTCTATGTGTGTGCCAAGCATTGGGTTTATTATCATTTATAACCTTCTATAACCCTTATAAGAACTTTATGAGGCCAATATTAATATCCTTATTATCAGAGGAAGATATTGAGGGTCATATGGAGAAGAGAGAGAAATGCCTTCACCCTAATTAGGATTTTCCATCTGCTCAAATCAAAAGCATCTATATAACTACTGAATGTCATTAACTACCAAATTGAGAGTACTTGTGAAAAATCTTGAAAGATCTTGCTTAAAATTTTTACCCAGTCCAAGCTAGGGCCACTCCTAAAGGGCTTAAACATTCTATTCCTCAAGGTAAATGACACTTTTCAGTATATTCACTGCATCTTTTTTTTCTTTTTTAATAGCTAGAAGACTCCTAAGAAGTCAATTGAAATGACATTTCAGTTAAAGTAAATGATACTTAAGGAGGTTAAATAGCTTAAAAATTAAGGAAAGCCAAATTTTGTTTAAATCATTTAAGCATTGTATTCAGTTATTTTGTTGGCTTCAATTTTGAAGAAGTTTTGGATCACAGAAGGGTTACAATTGTGGCAAGGGAAGATCATTGGTGCGGGGTGTCAGTGATCGGGGATGCAGGGGAGGAGGTTCACTTGGGCATAACTATAAGGCATATAAATGTGTTCAAGTGTTCATGGGGCATTGTCACAGTGGGTGGAGATTCACACAATAACTCAAGGAATATCAAATTCCCAACCTGGGGGACTCTGCCACATTCTCTAATGGGACAGCAAGAATCCCCTGAGTACAGGGGTGGTGACTAGTGAAGGAAGATGGTTGAATGACAGGCCCTTGATAGTGATGACAGTACTTATGAACCTTTACTTTTGAAATTGAAACTTAGCCTAGCATTATAGGGTGCCTAAGAATTATCTCATGAAGAGCCTCCTTGTTGCTTAAATGTGGCCTCTCTCTAAGCCAAACTCAGCATATAAATGCATTACGTCCCCCCCCCAACCTGGGACATGACTCCTGGGCATGACCATCCCTGGCACTGAGGGTATACTACCAACCACCAACTAGCAATGCAACTGGAAAAGGACCTTGACCAAAAGGGGGAAAGGATAAAGGCAAATGAGTTTATATGGCTAAAAGACTTCAAAATGATTCGGGAGGTCATTCCAGAGATTACGCTTATGCATGTCTTAGCAGGAACTCATTGACTGCCAAATTAAATATCCCCTCAAATAGAGGGGCTTCCAAGGGCTCTGGAGACATCCAGACACTATAGGCAGTGCAGACAGCTTAGGAGTTTGGTGCCTTGCCAGTGGGCCTACTTTGGAATTTATGCTCCCCAGTGTGTCAGAGTTGGATTCAGTGGTGGTTTACCTACACATGGCTTTTCTGCCCCTTCTATTTGAACCTATAGTTAGTACTAGAGTTGATAAGTGTATGTCAAAAATACTTAAATCCTTGGGCTGTCCCTGTACCAGTTGGACTCTGAATCTCAACAGATTTGCAATGCCTACTCTCCAGTTCATGGGACTCACCCAGGACAACTAACAAGGAGATGATGATTGACAAAGACCATCTCAAGGAATAGTCAGAGTCTGCAACTGCAAGCAAGGTAGCACCATCCATCTGCCCCATGGGATCTAAGCCCCTCTCAATTAGAGGCGGAGTGGGCATCACCATCCCAGAATCCTCAGGATTAGGGAACGAAAAATGGGCTAGAGTAGACTTACTGTTTTTCTACTATGGACTTATTGTGATCCTAGCAGTGGAAGAACTCTTATCATTGATGTGGAGGCAGTAGCCACTGGAGGTTCTGAGGGGAGTGAGAGGGAAAAATAGGTGTAATTTGGGAGCATTTTTGGGACTTGCGACAATTCCTGAATGATATTGCAATGGCAGATACAGGTCATTGTATATCTTGTAATAACTTACAAAAATGTGTGGGAGAGTGTGTAAACTACAATGTAAACTATAATCCATGCTTAATGGCAATTCTCCAAGATGTGTTCATTAATTGTGGCAAATGTACCACACTAATGAATGATGTTGTTGATGTGGGAAAAATGTGGGAGGGCTAGGGAGTGGGGTATAAGGGAAATCCCAAAATTTTTTGTAACATTTATGTAATCTAAGTTTCTTTTTAAAAAAAAAATTAAAAAGTATATTAAAAAATAAATCATTTAAGCATTGTTATTTGTTACAACATATTGATAAAAATATTTTTTAACATTTTTTGAGTTTTCTAAAATAGACAATTTAATTTTTTTGAGGGTTAGATTAAATTAATCTTACTGAGGCTCAAACAAATGTCATGAACTCTTTTCTTGCATGGAAGCAGGTGTAATCTGAAAGTTTGCCAGTGTGTCATTTTCTACATAGGAACTTTAATAAATAATGTGAAACTTAGGATAGAGAAAGCCTTAAAAAGTTGACTCAAATATTCCAGTCAGGAAAACTTAATTAAATTTTTTTTTTTCCTTTTGAAAAATTGAGAGACTAGATCACTTATTCAGGGAGGCTCAAATATTCTTTCTCCTTCAAATCTTGAGAAATCCCAGCCGTGTCTTCTAATAGCTGTGATAATCATGGTATTACATCTCATTCCACACAAGAGGAAATCATTATAAAATAATTGATCATCTCAAATGCAGTCAAGACAAAATGATGAACTATTAATCAAGAATCTTAGAGATTAAATAGGCTCATAGGAACTAACTAATTACAGCATCCATTTAAACCTGTGAGAATTGATTCTAGAAAAATCACAGGGCCCCAGGATTGGTTCCAAAAGCAACCTTTGGGCAGAATTGGCCTTGGATAAAACTAGGAAAAATGCAAAATTCTTCTCCCAGACTACAGTTTATCAAATTTGGCTTGCCTCAGAATCCTCTAGAGAGTTTGTTAAAACCACAGGGAGCTGGGCTCCATCTTCAGGGTTTTTACTCAGTAGATCTGGGTTAAGGCTTGATGATCTGCATTTCTAACAAGTTATTAGGTAGTGATGCTGCTAGTCTGGAAACCACAGTGTGAGAACCACTGACCTAGAAAACATACTGCCCTAAAAGAAATTTTTTAAAAACAGTTTTACTCATCATTTTATATCCAAAACTAGCATGCCGTATTTTTAAAATAAGTGAACAAAGCACAGTGATAGTAATTAGCACTTACTGAACACTACTTTGGTCCTTTCTAGGCCCTTTGCAAAGGGTCATTTAATTCTCTCAAGAATCTTCCTTGGAAATTACATTTATTACTCCCCTTTTAGAGATGAGAAAACTGAAGATAAGAGAGGTTAACTAAATATCTTGAAATAACAAAGATAGTAAAAGATGGGGCTGACAATTGTACCCAGGTAGCCTGACCTCAAGATCCTGTTAACCCCTGAACTATACATACATCTTTTAAAGAGAAATTATTATATAGTGTCAAGAGAACAATCTTTGTAGTTAGAATTGCAGTCAAACCAGCATCTACATCTCATTTAACAATTATAAGTGACACAATTTACTTAGACTCTTTTAACTTCAGTTTCTTTATAGGCCAAATATGAATAATAACACCCATTTTGTAGGAGTGTTGGAAGATAAGCTCAAATAGTGTATGCAAAATACTTAAATATCTAGTATGTGTGGGTGGTCAACAAATGGCAACTACCAGCTACCAGCTCATATAAACTGTATCTATAGACACATCAAGAATTAACCCCCCAATTCATGATCTATGATCCATCTTCAATCCATCCATCCAATGATCATGCCTGAAATAATTATTATGAAACAAACATGGAGTTAAAGAAACAAAGGTCTCTAAACCAGTAGCATTCTATGAACACTAATGGAGATAGACATCTGTGATGGATGGAGACTGTGTTTGCCCATTCAGGTTTGAGGATTTTGATTAGAGCTAACTTTATAGCAGCCACTTTGCCTGATCATTCCCTGAGCCTGCTCAGTATCTGAATATCAAGTCTTTCAGGATAAATGCCTTTGTGAGTTTTGGTATTGCCAAGAAACAAGCACTGTAGCCTATTTAACAGTTGGCTCAGCCTTTGAAGTGTTGAATCTATCTGTGGAGAGAAATCTCACTTGCCTCCTTTGGCTGCAGTAAATTTTCCATACAGTACACTGCAGCACTGAAGATGTAGTGCTACCAAGTATGAGATTCATGGCTTCAGGTAGTGTGGAGAGATTTCCATAGCAACAGGCCACAAAAAATAAGACAGTGAAAAAATCAATGTTATGTAATGGATTTTTTGTTTTTGTTGTTATGCTGTAAGAGCAACTGTTTTTTATTTTTTATGGATTTTAATGAGGTAATACTCTGAATTTAGTAATTGCATTAATAACAAATTTCCTCTGTAGATCATGCCACAAAAAAAGAGCACATAAACATTTAGAAATAACTGAATGTTTATCGTCAGTTAATCAAATTTTCAAATAGGGACCTCTTTTTCTTGTCTTAAGTATAAGTCCAGAAATGTGCTTCATAACCAACAAAAAAAGAATAAGAAAATGTGATTTTGATATAGAATCCATTTATAGTCATTTATTCAATATATTTGTATATATTACATATATTTATACACATACATCCAAAGACAAAGGCGAGAGAGACTGAGAGAGAATGAGAGACAGAGGCAGAGAGACCCTATTATCAGCTAGACACTGCCAATAGTCTCTGTCTTTGAGAAGCTCCAAGTATAGTAGGGAAGAAAGAAACCCAAGCAAATGCATTTGATGCATTATAATTGAGAGACAATGTGCCACGGCCATCAGCAAGCTACTCTTATTGGTAGTACAAGGAGGCCAGGTACATGGCTCAACCCTGTCATTGAAATAACCTGAACATCCTGGATAAGACATTAAAAATAAATTTAAGGCATTAATAAGCAGTCTGGAAAGTAAGATATTCTCAGACCAGACACTGAAAAAAGAATAGCAGCTCAAAGATCTAAGTAGAAGGCTGCAGCTGGAATAATCTCTAAAGACAATTGCCAAACTAATTGAATTTCAGTTTAGGTTTTCATGAACTCTAACATGAAGGAGGTAGAAAACAAAACAAAACAAAACAAAAAAACCCCAAGGCATGTTCCAAATGAGGAATGTAAGAGTAGATTTCTCTGCTGAAGTTAAGAGCTCAAGAGTGTAAGGACCTCTTTAGAGTAAAGATAATTTAGAGCATAAAGCAAGTCCCCCACTCCACAAAAAAAAACCTCTCCCCAGTAAACTGCAAGAAAATTGCACTGAATTTTGATAATGATTCCAAAAGATAAAATTACCAGTGAAAATTGGAAACCATAAGATAGCCTATATGTAGGTTTGCAGTCTATAATTTCACCATCTAGTTCAAAAGAAACAAAACTACACATTTAAATTGGAGTGGTCCTGTATTGGTAAAACAGAAAGCAAATCCTCTCTGAAGTACCCACCTTCATCCCAGATCTAAAATAATTTCCGTGAATAAAACCCCAAGGATAGTAAGCACATGAAACAACAACCAACTAAATTCACGAAGAAACAAGTTACCATAAATAAGAACCAGCATTAAAAAACAGGCACAGTCTTACAAAATTATCAGATAATGGAATAATCAGATATAGTTTACAAAATAAATTTGTTTAATATGTTCAAAGATATAAAAGACAATCTTGAAATTTGGGTAAAGAGCAAAGAAATAGAGTAAATGATCAGACTGAAAATTTTTCAAATAAAATTTCTAGAAATGAAAAATATTAAACATTCAATGGGTGGGTTTAGCAGCATATTAGATAGAGATGAATAGAGAATTAGGATAGTAGAAGGTGAATCTAGAACCAGCATGGAGAGATGAGATGGACTATATAAAAGAGAGGCTGAGTTACAGATATCTGAGAGAAAATCTAACATATATCCAATCAGAGTTCCAGGAAGAGGCAAGAGAGGGACAGATAAAATATTGGAATGAATTTTGGCTGAGAATTTCCTAGTACTGATGAAAGACCAGCCCACAGATTAAAGAAGTTCAATAAATCACAAGCAGGATAAACTAAAATAACCTAGACCCATGATTGTGAAATCATAGGACAATAAAGAAAAAGAGAACAACCTAAAAGCAGGTAAGGGCAAATGACAGAATACTTTCAAAGCAGTGATACAAGGAGAGCTTATTTCTCAAAATCACGAATAGAAGTCAGAATGATATACTCCATGTGGAGAGAAAATAAGTGTCAGCCTAGAATTCTTTACCTATCAGAAGTATCTTTGAAAATCAAGAGTGGACTAATGACATTCTCAGACATACAAAAACTGACAGACTTTGTCAACAACAGACCTTTACAAAAAAACTCTTAAGGAGATAGTTAAGGCAGAAGAAAATTTCTCCCAGATGTAAGGTCTGAGAAGCAAGAAGAAATTAAAAGCAAAGAAAGTGGTAAATACAGTATGGGGATAAATCTAAACAAACATTGCCTGAAAAACATAATAAAATATTGGGGATTGAAAACTAAAAACAAAGGTGAAATATGTGATCATGATAGCATTTTTGTTAGGGACCATTGTGAATGTGACTAAGTTGCTCCATAGAATTTATATTGCTTATGAGGTGAATTGATTACATTTTGAGAAGTTAAGTATTCAGGTTCTACTTACCAAAATAACCATTTTTCTTTTCAAAAAATAAAGAAATGAACTGTATAACTTCCAATTCATAGAGGAAATAGAATAAGCAAAAACTATTCAAGCAATCCAGAAGTCAAGAAAAAGGACAGGAAAAAGAAACATATTCTAGGTAGGTTATACAGAAGTCACAAAATAGAATGACAGAAATATATCCAAATTATTAATAAATTAATGCTACTTCCTATAAGTGGACAAATGCTATAGTTAAATGTAAATTGTTAGCCTGGATTTAAAAGTATGTGTATGTGCTAACTATTAATTGCTGCATAACAAATTACCCAAAACCTTAGTGGCTGAAAAAAATGAACATTTATTGCTTCCCAGTTTCTATTGGTCTGGAATCTGGGCACAGCTTAGCAGGTGGTTCTGGCTCAGGATTTCTCATGAAGCTGCAATCCCTGTGTTGTCCAGGCTGCAGAAAATGAAGGCATGACTAGCAAAGATACCCTTTCTTTTTTTTTTTTTAATGATTAATTTTTTAAAAGAAGCTTTAGATTACATAAATGTTACATAAAAAATATAAGGTGTTCCCATGTGGCCCCCTCCCTCCCCCTCCCACGCTTTCCCACATTGAGAACATCCTTCATTAATGTGGTACATTTGTTACAATTGATGAACACATATTGAAGCATTGCCACTAACCATGGACTGCAGTTCACATTATAGTTTACACTTCAAGTGCACTCAAGTGAACGAACCTCTCCACAGAGCTGTCTTACCACATAGCAACAGGCTTCCTCCAGAGCAAGCAATCCAAGAGTGAGAGCAAGAGAGAATGCCAAGACAAACCACAGTCTTGCTATAAACTCATCACTTCTGTATATTCTATTCATTAGAAGTGAGTCAATAAATCCATTCCGCTCTCAAGGGGAGGAGACTACACAAGTGTGTGAATATCAGGAGGCAGTGATCGTTGGGGGCCATCACAGAGGCTGTTTACCAAAATGCTGTTTAGAAAGATGCATCTAAAATATTAGGAAAGATGCATGACATTGCAATGAGGGATATAGGCCACTATATATTTTGTCATAACCTACAAACTTGTGCGGAACAGAGTGCAAACTATAACAAACTATATAGTCCATGGTTAGTAGCAATGCTTCAATGTGCATTCATCAATTTCAGCAATGTACCACACAAATGAAGGTTGTTGTTAATGTGGGAAAGTGTGGGTGTGGGGGTTGGGGCATATGGGAATCCTCTATATTTTTTACGTAACATTTACGTAATCTAAAGCATCTTTAAAAATAAAAATTAAAAAATATATATAAGGAAAGGAAAAAATTGAAAGGAAAGAATAGAAAAAGATAAACACAAGTGAAAGCTGGTGTAATTATAGTAATGTCAGTAATACCAGCTAAAAATAGGCACTAATACAAAAAGCATTACCAAAGCTAAAGAGAATCACTTCATAATGATAAAAAGTTAATTATACCAGAAAGAGGAAAGCTGCTACAATTTTGTTAGCTAACAGTACAGCCCCAAAGTTTTTAATGCCAAACTTGATGAACCTAAAGGAAAATCAGACAACTTCCCAATAATAGTGGAGAAAAAGTCTGTATATAGAAAATTTGAACCACACAACTAGTGAACATGATTAGCACATATATATGGGATGTTGCTTACAAAAACTTAAAAATAGTCTTTTGAAGTCACATGAAACATTTACAAGACATGCACAAGACCTGTACACTGAAAACTACAAAACATTGGTGAAATAAATTTTAAAATATCTAAATAAATGGAAAGATATATGAGGTTTATGGATTGGAAGGCTCAATATTGTTAAGAAGACAAGTCTCCCCAGAATTCAGCTATAGATTCAGTGCAATCCCAATAAAAATCCCAGCACCCTTTTCTGAAAAAAGGAAATGAGCTGTTTCTAAAATTTATATGGAATTAAAATGACAAACTGTGACTACAACAAATTTTAAAAGGAACAAAGTAGAGGAACTTATACTAATTGATTTCAAGTCTTAAAATAAAGCTACTGTCATCAAGATAGTGTTGTATTAGCTCACATAAGCAAAGACATATCGACCAATGGAAGAGAATAGAAAGTCCAGAAACAGATCCACATATATATTATCAACTGAGTTTTTTTTCCCCACGGCCTTTTGGAGCTACTCTCTATTTAATTTTTAATTTTTAATTTTAATTTTAAAGAAGCTTTAGATTATGAAATGTTACATAAAAAATATACATGCCCCACCTCATTCCCTCCCCCACTTTCCCACATTAACAATAATCTTCATTAGTGTGCTACATTTGTTACAATTGATAAACACATATTGAAGCATTGCTATTAATGTATAGTTTTACCTTATAGTTTACACTCTGTCCCACACAATTTTATATGTTTTGACAAAATGTATAATGGCTTGTATCCATCATTGTAATGCCATGCAGGACAATTCCAATGTCCTGAAAACGTCCCCATATTATACCTATTCTTCCCTCTCCTTCCCCTCAGAACCTCTGGTGGCCATTGCCTTTATATCAATGATAAAATTCTTCCATTGCTAGAATAATAATAAGTCTATAACAGAATAATAATAAGTCTACTTTAGTCCCCAGTCTTGAGGATTTTGGGATGGCGATACCCACTCTGTTTATAAATCAATTGAGCTTTGATGCACAGTTTGAAATAACACCATTCAATTGTGAAAGGAAAGTCTTCTCAACAAATGGTGTAAATATATGTATAAAATAAACCTCAACCTTTCCCTCAAACTATACACACACACACAATTCAAAATGGATCATAGTCCTAAAGGTAAAAGTTAAAATCATAAAAATTCTAGGAAAAAAAAAAAGTTTAATCCATTTACATTTGATGTCACTATAGATAATATAGCACTTTCTGCTGCAATTTTGCTATTTAGCCTTTGTCTTATAACTTTTTTATACCTCACTTCTGTTAAAGTCTACTTTTATATTTGTTTGCTTTCTTGTGTTGTACCATATTGAGTGCCTTCTCATTTCTATCGGGATATATTTTTCATCTGTTTTCCTGTGGTTACCATGGGGTTAAAATTTAACATCCTAAATATACAATGGTTATATTTGATGTGATACCAACTTAACTTCAAAAGCATGCACATATACTTTTCCTATATCCCTCTGACCCCCACAATTTTTTTGTAATTGTTACTACTCTGTATATATCCAAAACATTTTATTTTTTGTCCAAAACATAGATTTATCATTACTTTTAAGCCTTTTTATTTTAGCACCTGGAGGAAGTAAGAGGTGAAGCTACATACCAAACTATACACTACAATAATACTAGGATTTATAATTGCCCAAATGGTTATCTTTACCACATGTCTTTATTTCTTTATGCTGCTTTCAACCACTATCTAGTGTCCTTTCCTTTCAGTCTGAACTCTCTTTTGTATTGCTTGTAGGGCAGATCTAGTGGTGATGAACTACCTCAGCTTTTGTTTATCTGAGACTGTCTTAATCTCTTCCTCATTTTTGAAAGTCAGTCTTGCTGGATATAAAGTTCTTGGTGGTAGTTGTTTTCCTCCAGTACTTTAAGTATTTCAACCCATTGCCTTCTTGCCTCCATGTTTTCTGGTAAGAAATAGGCACTCAATCTAATTGGGACTCCCTTCTATGTACCATGTTGCTTTTCTTTTGCTGCTTTCAGAACTCTGTCCTTATCCTTTGTATTTGAAAATGTAATCTAAATATGATGGGGTGTATTTTTCTTTATGTCTATCCTGTTTTGTCTTGTCTGAGCTTCTTTGATGTGCATATTCATATCTTTTGCTAAGTTTGGGAAGTTCTCTGTCATTATTTCTGTTTGGTTCCTTTTTAAAATTTCTATCTCTTTACTTAGACACACATATCATTCATTAATTGTTTTCCTGGCATCCATTAGCTCTTTCTCTGCACTTTCCTTCATCTCCTTGAGCATTTTTAATATCATTTTTAAAAGGATTTGTTTAGTATGTTCACATTCTCATCTTCTTTGTTGGTGTTTTCTGGATTTTTAACTTCTTCTTTTGGATGGGCCATTGTTTCCTGTTTCTTCTTTTTTTTTTTTTTTAATTTATTTATTTTTTATTATTTATTTATTTATTTTTTTTATTTTTATTTTTTTTTTATTTTTATTTTTTTATTTTTTTTTATTATGGGTAAAAATCAAAATTCTCACAATACATTTGTTTGCCTTGTACTTGTTTGTTGCACATTGTAAAATGTTAACTCAGGATTTACTCCCTGGGATGTCTGTTTCTTGGTTTTGTAACCAGCTGGTGATAACAGAAACTTCCTTGGGTTTCAGCCTTCCTATCAGGAAGGTCTACCCAAGGTGAATGCAGTGAGAGCGGTTTTTCCTGTCTTTCTGGGCATCTGTCTTGGCCTGGGCTTTTGCTCACTAGTTGTTTTGGAGTTCCCTTATTTACAAGAGTTTGGTTGTTCCCTCTGTTTCCCAGGAGACAAGTCCCTCTCCCCAGTATTTGAAGTCAGCATACCTTTCACCAAGACTGTCTGTTTCTATAGCTTTTTATACTCCTTTCATTGTCTCATGCTGCTTTTGCCTGAAGAGCAAATTCTGGGAGAAGTGTCACCCCAGGGCAGACTTTCCCAAGTCAGTCTTTCCCAGCCAAAATAGGGACAAGGACCAGTAAAGGGGGCACAAGCTCCAAAGTGCCCCAGGGAGGGGTCAGGAAGGGTGCCATATCTTCTCTGATGGCTCCCCAAAGCTGAGCTTTCCTGGCCTGTCCAGCAAATGCAGTCCTTCAGCTAACTGTCTCCTGCAGCCCTGAGGAAGCCCTGTATCTTTAAATCTCTACTGCCTCCACCCCTGTTGGGGAAGGGTTGAGACAAAGGCTGTCACTGCCTTTGTCCAGGGCAGGATGAAACAATAGTTGCTCTCAGAGCTGGGACCAGTGATCTGAATTTGCTAAGCAGAAACCATGATCAGTGATTGGCCTTACCCACCCCTGTTCACGGGAAAAGAGGATTTTTATGTCCCTTTCTGTCTCCAGCCACTAGCCAGGGACTGAACCCCAAAGTGGTCTGCCATGAAAGTGGGGTATGGGCAAAGGTAGCTGTTGCACAGAGAGAGCAATTTATAGTTCTTTGCCATAATTTATGAACCTCTTCTTCTCATTCTTCCCTAGATTCTGTACAGTGTTCTCCTGCCTTCTGTAGTTTCCAAATAGTTGTTTCATACAGTTCCTGCTTGGTTAATAGTTGCTTTGGTAGAATGACTGAGTCCTGGATCTCCCTACTCCACCATCTAACCCAGAAATCATAGGGGAATCTTAACACTTACTCAATGATGTGCTAATATCATCTACTTTTATTCAAACTCCTTCACATGTATAAGTTGTGCTTGTATTAAGTAAATAGTAGAATATTAGTAGATTCTTCTTTGTTGCTGTTGTCTCAAAAGATTGATTCATTCAGTATTTACTAAGTACTTGCAATGTGACAGGCACTGAACTAGACACACAGGATACAAAGATGAATAAGACAGAACCTGCTCTCATGTAACTTTCATCTAAATTGTAATTTATGGGCAAAACACTATGAAGAGCAGACATGGGCATCACTAATTCAGTGAGTTTTAGGAGTTAGTATTATAGCTGATTTTGAAAGGGGTATAAAATTTGTTTGGAAGAGATTCAGGAGTGAAGTTTATTAACTGGATCACTTCACTCTTTATAGCTTTCTGCCTAGGTTTATTTTATTTAATACAAAATCCTTTTACTATAGATGGGTGTTAAGATGCACATTGATTTTAATGTGTGGGTTAGTGAGCTGCCTGAAAACAAAATGGCAGCCTATAAATTTTTTTTAATGGAAAAATATAATTTTCTATTATAATTTCCTATTATAATGCATTTAATGGGAAATTGCAGTTTCACCAAGCACACGTACCCCATACACACACACACACACACACACACACAATTACTAAATATGGGAAAACATGGAAATGTTCAGTGTGCTCTGTCAAAGTCAAAGGTGGATAATTACTAATGAATAAGAGGGTTCCAGGACCTATATGGAATCAGAAAGGCAATTACCCAAAGAAGGTGGAGAATCGGCATCTTGGCCAGAGAAGTTAATGACCCCTTCCAATTAGAAGCTATTGAAAATAGCATTATATCATCTTATTAAAATTTCAGGTTGCTCATCAATGAAATAGCCTCAGAGGGCTATGATGAGGATTAAAGAAAGACTTTTTAGCATTTCATAGTACAGTTACAGGCACATAGTAAGCACTCAGTAAATGACAATTATAATTTTCAGTGTTTTTGTTTTTATTATTATGTCAGAATGATATTTTCAAATATTAATTGAATTATTTTTTCCTGGAATTTATTGTTACCCTGTGTCCTAGTCATCATTTACTCACTTGGACCATGTTATCCATTGCTTCAGGGAAGGGAGGATTTTGTAAACTTAGGGAAAAGTGTTATGCCTTTCAAAAGGCAATATTCCTGTAAAAATATAAAGTACAGAAAACACAAGACTTGGAGCCCTGCATCCCACTACAGAAGACTCATGTCCTGATGCAGGAAGGGAAGAGAAACTTTGAAGAAAAACTCGAGTATGTAAAAGTGGAGCTGTTGATAAAGGGGACTATTTACCCTGTCCCTTGGACTCAGTTTAAGTGAAAAGGGGCTATAGAAATACCAGATAGGCAAAGAGGTATCCACATGCAGAGGAGACATGTGACTCATCTCCTGAGTATAGCCCAGGGGCAGAAGAATGACTCCTGAGTGCTCAATAATGGTATAAAAATCATAAAGGGCCAGAGAGAGCTTCATTGAGATTTTAGTACTCCCAGATGGCCCAGGAGTGGCAGACAGCTCCTGTGATCCCCAGAGAAGAATGGGGGCTTAATTGAAATAATGATGAATCCCAACAAAGCTTTGCAGTTGATACTAAGAGACCACTTTCAAGAGAGGTCCATGGATGGACAACAGTGACCAGATGGGAACATGAATATCTTAGCGGCTACGAGCATGGATAAGTTCACAACCTCAACTTGCTCCCATCCCCAAACCTGCCTGCACCTCTATTACCTTGTCATTGTGTTAAAACTTACATACAACCCTGGGAAAAGAGTATGGGGAATGTCAAATTACCCTAAAGTTATTAGGACTAGAAATATAAATTCAGTTTAGATGTAGAAAAATAAAATCATGCACATATGAATTTGTGGACTGACATTCATGTCCATTATAGTTAAACCATTGTCAGCATCACCATCACCACCATAGCATTATCATAGAAGACTGAGTAGAAAATTAGGAGAGGAAGATACATGGTACACAATGAAAGGAATGAAAGTCCATTTTATTCTATGCCTGCTGCATACTGTGGGTGGGGAACAGGCCTGGGGAAGATTACTAGGCTGTTCTTGCTCAGAGGTCAAGTGCTGGGCAGTGACCCTAAGAGGCGATTCTGCACAGACATGAATCTATTACTCCGTGCCCTACTTCCTAATTTACCTTTATTGTTATCTTTTCTCCAGTAATTGCTTACTCATTGACTATTGCTATAATTTTTTTTCAATTTGTTCTTGAGCTTTTCTGATTGCCAAACAGCATGCTTTAAATTTGGCAAGCTAACTGATTCTGTGATGAATGATTATAGATGCACATATTTATTTTCTTTCTTAATAATTTTAAAGCTAATTTATCCACAACTTCCTGTTTGAACAATGCAATCATTTAAATGATTGAGGAAAGGGCTTACTCTATAATAATCTTTAGTTTCTTTAGTTAAGGATACACTGGGGATTTAATATCTTCATAGGAACTAACCTCTGATTCACCTTGACTGCACACTGAAAAATTTCTGCTTTTCTGCTTGCATCAGTATAATATTATGCTTTTATATCGATGCAGGCATCAGTATAAGATTAAGATTAGTTCAGGGTAAAATTGTGTGTTTTATTATATTTTTCTAATACTCCTGCAAAGTAGTTGGTTTAAGACTCATTATGAAAATGAGGAAATGGAGGATTGGGAAGGCAACTAAGTACACACATAGAAAATTTAGGGAAGATTATATGAGGAACTTTTCATAGTAGTCACCTCTGTGCTTTGGAAATAGTGAGGGGTGGGGATAGAGGTGGTATTACCTCCCTTCTCTATTGCTGGCATTTCCTTTTTACTAAGCATGCATTCATTTAATTTTTAAAATTACAAAAATTATAATAACAAATCATTTTGACTTCCTTGTTCATTATTTAACTTGATTTACATGCAATGGAATAATTTGTGGCTACCTTCACCTCACCAATTATTTCCTGATTTCTGTCATTTGAATACCCAGTTCAGTCATTACTCCTTTGAACCTATTGTCAGATTTTCCTCTGTTAGATTAGCTAACCATTATAGTGTACTTTCCAGCAAGTATTTAGTCAAGAGTATTTATCAGATACTGCTATGTGTTCAGGGAAGTAGTGGTACATAACAATGCATAGTGTTTATTGAGCACCTATTGAGTATTTTAAGAGCTTTATATAATTCACCTTCTTTCATTTTCCACAACAACAACCCAATGAAGTATACTATTATTATCTTCATTTTATAGATGAGGAAATTAAGGTTTAGAGAAATTAAGGAAATTTCCCAATGTCAAACAGCTAGTAAGTGACAGAGCCAAGATTTGGATCCAGCCTGTCTTACTCCAGACCCTGATTGCTTCGCCTTACGTGGCTCTGTACAGCTGAGAAGACAAGACTTACACACACACCACCTAAATCCATTCACCATAGTATTGGTCAAAGGTCCTAGATTATGCCCAGCACAATGCCATGATGATAAACAGCTGAGGATTGTGGAATAAACTGAACAAATAAATAAATGAAAAAGAACATGGATCTGGATCTCAGGACTATAGGTTTTTCGAGAAGGAAATCAGTTAAGTGTAGTCAAGGAAGGCTTTGTCAAGGTAGTAGACATTTCAGCTGGGGAAAAAGGGCATAAGTGGAGACCTAGAGCAACAATGAGCCATGAATGTTTCTCCGGCAGAAAGAAGATGGTTTCCCTTGAGCAGTGAGTACAAACTGAGGAGTGATTAGAAGTAAGGGAGGAAGCCTAGGGGAAGTTGCCGCTTGGCTCAGCTGACTAGATTTAATGTGGCCTCAAAGTGAGTGGTAATAAGTTGATAATAGTGATGCATAGGCTTTACAGTTGACCCTGTGCTTTCAAAGACATTCTCTCACTTAATGTATGCATTTGGGGAATATTCACATGGCAGGAAATGGATTGGAGAAGAGAGCACTTAGATTTAGTGAGGCTCATTAGGAATTACTGTTAGAAGTACAAAGAGGAGAGAGTCTGAACTCGTGACAGGATAATAAAGAGGAAATAGAGGAATTATATCCTCTATTGAAAATATCTATTTCAATAGATATCTTCTAAAGATACCTACTGAATGTTTACTATGTGCCAGACACTTTATATATGCTCACTTAATATTCAAAACAATTACATGTTATATGTGGTATTCTGGCCTGAGTTCAAGGCCTAGTTCAAACACTTACTAATTGCATGACATTGGGCAAATTATTTGAACTTCCTCTGCCTCATTGTTTGCAAAAAAAATATTTGTTGAGCGTCTGTCATACAGCAGGCATTGTGTTAGCTCCTGGGGATAGAGTAGTGAACCAAACAGGAACAGCTCATGGTCTTCAAGTGAAGCTGACATGAATTCTGTCAGGGTATTAATTTCCTATTGCTGCCATAAAAAATTACCACAAACTTAGTAGCTAAAAACACTACCAAATTATTATCTCAGCTCTGTAGGTCAGAAGTACAGGCTGACTCAGCTGGTTTCTCTGTTCCTGATTTCACAAGGCTGAAATCAAGGTGTCAACCAGCTGACCTCTTATTGGGAGGCCTTGGGAAGAAATTTTTTCCTGCTTATTTAAGTTTTTGGCAGAATTGAGTTCCTTGAGGTTGGAGGACTGAGGAGCCTGTTTCATTGCTGGTTGTCAGCTGGGGCTACTCATAGCTCCTAGCCCCTCTCCAGTTCTAGCATACTGGCCCCCACATCTCAGGGCCAGCAATAGCAGGTCAAATCCTACTCACATGTGGAAGCTGACTTCCCCTTAAGTAGTATCTCTCTGACTATCTTCTGCTTCCATCTGGAGCCAGTTCTCTACTGTTAAGGTGCCATGTGATTAGACTGTGTTCTCCTGGATAATCCAGAATAATCTCCCTAATTTTTAGGTTCACAATGCAAACTACATCAGCAAAGTCCCGTTTACCATGTAGCATGATATATCCACAAGATTATTCAGCCTACCACAGCCTCCAAATATATCTCAGATGTGCTCAGTTCTCTTTACCTACACTGCCCCAAAGCAGTCTTTCATTTTGTTTTTTTTTTTTTTTTTTTTTTAAAGATTTTATTTATTTATTCATTTATCCCCCCCTTGCTGCTCATGCTCGCTGGGTCAGTTAACCACGCCTCGCGGGCGGGCTTGCCTTCACCAGGAGGCCCCGGGAACCGAACCCGGGGCCTCCCATATGGTAAACGGGAGCCCTACTGATTGAGCCACAGCCGCTTCCCCAGTCTTTCATTTTGATTGTTACCATAGACCAAATCAGGCTTTCATTTAGATTGTTACCACGGTCTTCTAACATGTTTTTTTTGCTCTTGTTCTTGATCTTTTCCAATATTGTCTCACATAGCAGCCAAATTGATACTCAAGTCATGTCACTCTATAGTTTCCAATGTTCCGACGTCTGAGCAACTTGTTCTGACTGCAAGGCCCCCCGGGAGCGGATGTCTAGCCTCTTTTTGCCTTGCTCTACTCCTTTCTCACCAGGCTGCAATCAGTGACGTACTTGTAGTTCCTCAGATAAACCAGTATTTTCCCACCCCACAATCTTTGCCTATATAGAATTCTCTGGCTAGGATTTCCCCAGGCCCCAGCCACATCCCTACCCTCTTTCTACAACCAACTTTTAGCTTTCTCCTTTTTTTAAAATTCCAATTATGAGCTTAAAGAGTTTATTGTTGACTATTTGTTGGAAAATTGGTCCTGACCTGTAAGGCTTTTATTACTTAACTCGATGTTTGTCATGTTGGGGTCTGTTGGCCACTGTGAGATTCTTAGAAATATTTTAAGAGATGGCCAAGGATTCCTTTAAAAGGGTGTTAACTTAATTCTAGTATATAGATATAAGATGTAGATTAATAAATGAAAACTACAGAATTTAAAAATAAGATACAGACAGGAAAAGTTTGACAATTGGGACAGTTGATGTATGATTTTCACATAAATCTGCCCTTTTTTCAGCAAATGAAAATTCCATCCACCTGGCTTCTTAATCCAGAAGTTAGAGTGATACTTTTTATTCTTTTCTCTTTCAAGTTATCCCATTCAATTAATCACCACCTGCTGTTGACTCAGCTACCTAAAATAGTTCTCTATCCCATCCACTTTCTCATCCTTTCTGCTACAACCGTAGTCAATAACACCATCATCTCTCTCTAAAATGGTCACCATAAAGTCCAGTTGTTCTCCTTTTTACTCAGACTCTTTTTCTCCAGTCTTTTTCTACACTCCAGCCAGGCTGTTACTTCTTTAATGCAAATGGGTTCCCATAAGTGTTTAAATCCTTCACTGGCTTTCCATGGCTCACAGGATAAAGAACTTCTTTGCACAGCTTATTCAGTTCTTGAATATCTGGCCTTTGCCTTCTTCTGCAGCCTTATCTCTTCTTTCCCTCATTCATATTCTTAGCTTTTGCCAGGCTACCAACTTCCAGTTTCTCTTTTGTGCTCTTTAGTCTCCAGGTCTTTCTGCTAGCAATTCCTTCTGCCTGGAAGCCTTTCCCCTCTTTATTCCCAGAGTTTACCTTTCATCTGCTTATGGTTTCCAGTTATATGTCAGATCTCAGACTCTCACTTACAAGGTATGCTATTACGTAAATTACTTAATCTCTCTATCTCAATTTCCTCATTTGTAAAATGGGGTAATAATGGAATCCTCTTCACAGGGATATTGTACAGAATAACAGAGTAACTTTATAAAATGCTTATACGTGTACTCAATTTAGTCATTACTATTATGATTATCATTCTCTTTTAGCAAAAATTCTTAATCATTCTACCCTTCGAACTCAAAGCTGAAGTTGGAAATCCTCTTTTACATTTTCTCCATCTTAGCACATATGTCTTGTTTAAAGTCTTGACTACTTGTCTATAAGCTAGCTCCATCAGGGCACATTTGTGTCCTTAATACACACCACAGTGAGGGAGCTAATAAATTTTTCTTGAATGCCTGAAAATCTTCTACAACCAACTCTTTCAGCAGAAGCATCAAACTTGATTTGAATCTGCTCCAGCAGATGCTATGTAGACCTCTGGAATGCCCTTCTGAGCTTCTAGACCAGTAGCCATCATAAATGTTGAACAAAACTTTAGAGGGATACAGCAATGATGGCATAACTAAAGAGGGGCCAGGTTAAACTAATGTTTACTGAGGGCCAAACAGGTGGTAGCCAATTTGTATCACTTAATCTTGACAATTACCAAATGAGTCAGATATCATTTCCCTTATTTTATCAATGAGGTAACAGAGCACCCACAGAGCTAAGATTTTTATTCAAGTTCACATGGATTGTGTTAGTACTTACTTTGAAACTACTTTTCACTAAAGCCTTGCACTTACCTTTGCTTCTCAACAGGTTGGATAGTCATTATAGGGGAAAACAATGAAGACAGAAATATGCAGGTTATATAGAAATATATTTGAAGGTCTTTTTGATATCTAGGATTACAAATTAATAGAATTTTTAATCCATTTTGTGACTTAATCTTTCTGCAAATTACTTGCCCTTAGTCAATCAGAATTTGGGACTTAGAAAGTCCTCGATAAATACTTGGTAAATATTCCACGTGTTAATGTTGCTTAATACCCTGGGATACATATCCAGCACTTCCCAGTGAACGAGTATGGGAAGAAATGCTTACTGTCAGGCTCAGGAATTAGTAGGTACTAAGAGAAATAATCTGCTACTTACAAGTCTGAATCCATGAAATAGCTTTTTCCATTGGTAACAACATGGCTTTGTGAGATACAACTTCTTTTGGAGAAGGGAAAATACCTAAAAGGAACTGAGGTTTTTTGCTGCCTTTATCAAGGACAAGAATTTCAGCTTGCACAGACCTTTTCTGGGATGAACAAAATGCCAATGACGTGGGCGAGTCTGAACCTGATGGTGGGCACTCGTCATTTCATATTTCTCAGCTTTAATTCTAAGTCTAAACTATGGAAACAACATATGACATCCTGAAATAGTTCTGCCAGCTAATGCTCTGTTCACTTTGAAAATAGCTAACATTTACTGAGTGCTTACTATGTGCTGATGCTATGTGAAACTCATTACTGTCATCATCTTACTCAATCCTCACAACAACCCTTTATGGTAAATTTGAATATTTTCTCCATTTTGCAGGTAAATTGGTCAAACTTCCCCAGCCAATAAGAGGCATGGAGGAGAGTCTAACCCAGGCTATGTCATTTCAAAGCCCACGTTCCTGATCACTATGCTATGTTGTTTTAGTAAATCATGATACTATCCCTGGGACACTAGAAAAATGCTTCTCCATGAAGCGTAGAATCCTCTTTTAGGAGGCTATGTGGAATTACTTTATCCTAATCACTCAGCCCAGCTAAATATCCATTTAATGGCTTGCATACTCTAGGTGCAATCCTGATGCTTTGATTACTGATGCTTTGAAATGTTTTAATAGATTTTTGGCCTGTGCCATTTGACCGGGGGACATTTCTTATCTTTTGTTGATAACTCCAACTATGTAGCCCAATTCTTTGCCATTGAAAGCATTCAAATTGCCTTGTCAATTGAAGCAAATGATCAAAGATGCTGCAGAAAACTCACCATTCTGGCTGATGATGGTCTACACGCTTAGGCTTTGACCCATTGCTGAAATGCACAGGAGTCCCAGACTACACTTGCCCGCTATCTGATTGTGAACTGCCTGGGTTTTGTTATTGTTCTTCCATAACAAAACAAAGGATTACCCAACCAGCCAAGCTACGGTTCCTTAGTTATAAGTTACTAAGACCATCTTGGGTAGAGGGAGGAAAACCTCATGACTTGATTGCTTTATAGCACATCAAGGAAAAATTCTGGGTGCTAAATCTTAGCAGCAGCAGCATTTTATAGGTATATCTGAACAGACCCTCAAGATGATTTATTGGAAAAAATGATGAAATACAAAATAAGGGCTGTACCTGACTTTCACATGAAAAACTTGGGGAAAGTTTCTTCACTTCATCCATTCATAAAATTTATTGATAACTGACTTAATACCAGAAACGGAGCCAAATTCTAAGTGTACTAAGAATGGCCTTTCATCTGGCCAGTAAAGGGAAATCTTTGCACTTACCCTGAACCTCAAATGCTTTCTGTCAGGTGGATTGTGGTGATGTATGTGACAGTTGCTTGATAATACAAAGAATGAAAACAAAAAGAATGAATATAGGCTTTAATTGTGTGCAGTAGGTAGTGAACCTACATAATATCATTGGTGAGATTGGGCCCCAGGCAGCAGCAAACTAATTTGCAAATTCGTCTGCTCTAAAATCTCTGTTGGAGGCTTGAAATGATTCTTTGCTTTGTGGAAAGTGGGAGAGAGAAAGGAGACATGAAGAGAGGAGATGGGAAAGGAGAGAGAAATTAAGGAAGAGTTGAGGGGGGATGAAATTACGAATGAAAATGAATGGCTACTGCTGGAGGGATTACTAAATTTTGTTGGGATGCAAACTAAAGAAGAGAAATAATTCCCTTCTTCCTTCGTGCAATTCAGAAATTTGGGAAGTTGACATGAACCTTGGGCTTATGAGTAAGCAAACAGTGCACAGCAAAGCGCCTAGTGGTGACTAACATGGCCATTGGTTCTCTGAAGTTTGGGGTGCGGGGTGCTGCTGGGTCAAACTGAGTGGCAATCAGGAAAATGTCCTTTCTACAAAGTCCAATGGAAGGACTGCCCACCTGGTCACCCAGTGTAACCTAGAACCTAAACACATAGAACCAATAGTTCTGCATCCTGGGGAGAAGGCATATTTTCATACTCATCCTAAATTAAGTTAGTGTTAATTATCATTTAACACAATGATGCAACTCTATTGTAAGAGCTCCGGTCTCCTATTACTGCACTTTGCAGGAGTTCTGAAAGAGGGAAATGTTCTGAAATAGCACAACCATCAAAAGTAAAATAAAATGTACTGATGTGCATGGATGTTTGTGTAAGGCACAGGAAAGTTTGACTTATAGCTATATAGACACACCTCTATATAGGAAGGTACAAATTAGAGTATTATCATTTGTATACCTTTTTCCTTTTATTATAGTATTTTAGTTTTCTAAAAGCTGCTGGAAGCAATATACCAGAAATGGGTTAGTTTCTACAATGGGAATTTATTAGGTTAAAAGCTTATAGTTCTGAGGTCATGAAAGTGTCCAAATCAAGGCATCTTCAGAGGTACCTTCATTGAACTATAGCTGTAGGAGATCAGGAACATGGCAGGGCACAATAGCATATCAGCTTGTCCCTCCCCTCTCCTCAGGACCTTGTTGCTTTCAGCTTCTGTCTAAAGTGGCTTCCTCTCAGCTTCTGGCTCCCAGGGCCTTCTCTCTCAGCTTCTGGGTTCTTCTCTGTCTCTGCAACCTTCTTTCTGTGTCTGCAGCTTTTTATTCCTCCATTTATAAAATACTCCAGTAAGAGGATTAAGACCCACCCTGCATCTGGCAATCTAATCAAAGGCCCTTGACTGTGTAATTTAATGAAAAGTTCTCACCTACAATAGGTTTACATGCACAGGAGTGGATTAGCTTTAAGAATAGGATTTTCTGGGGTCCTCAAAAGACTCAAACTGCCATACAAGGTTCATTATTTTCTTTGATGTCCACATTTATAACATCTCTTTCTTGTTTACCAGAGAATATTATAGAGGGTAATGTCTGAGGTACTTGGTACAAGTGTTAAGCATGACAGCTCTGAAACTAGACTGCCTGCATTCAAATACAGAGTCAATTACTCCTGGTCCCTTTGTCTGATGTGGTGACAGTTTTCTCATCCATAAAATGGTAATGATAACAGTAACTATTTCTTAGAGTTCGTGTCATAATTAAATAAGTTAATAGAAGGTACCTAGAACAGTGCCAGATAGATAGTAAGCATTCAATAAATATCAGCTATCATTAATATTCTATTTGAATCATTATATTTTGTACTTAATCCTTATAAATCCTGTAAGGTCAGTAATTCTGTCTCAATTTTATTAGCCTGACTTTATAAATGAGGAAAGTGAAGTGTGAGGAGGTTACATCACAGCCAATAAATAGTAGAAGTACATTTTTCAATCCAGAGGTACCTGACTCCAAAATCTTTTTCCTTTTACTGAACAACAGTAACTTTACTGGCATCCAATCCCCACTCTGCTCATTCACCCTGAAACATACGCATACATATACACAATCTTCTAAACAGAAATATTTTAATCACTTCTTTGGCTTTGGTTTTGTTGTTCCTAAATTCTAGCTGCTTAATAAATATTCTGGACACAAGGATGAGTTCCCTTTCAGCAGGTGAGTGTGTGTTCTCTGTGTAATATATGTAAGCTTGATCAATGTTTCTGGCCTTGGCTGTTTGTCTGAAAATCAGAAATCCTGGATAACTGAAATGATTTAAATATCAAGTGTTCTGTGCTTATTACTCAGAATATGCAACCTAATATTGACATAAGAAAAACACATTCTTATTATTTATGCATGAAGAAGTCTAAACATTTTGCAGGTAATAGGGGGTGCTAACCAAATAGGGTGTGAGGGGACAAGTATAAACCAGGATGTCCTGGACAACATGGATGTACAGCCTCCCCGCCTAGAGCTAATTTCTGCTTTCTGCTAGAGGAACATTTGGAGAATGAATTATGTGAGTAGTTCTCTATTCTCTGGCTATATGTTATTTTTTCCTTCTTTCCTTCCTTCCTTTGTTTCTTCCTTCTTCCATGTTTGTCCTTCTTTGAAACATTTTGCCACAGGAAGGGAGGAGAATAGGGTCCAGAGGCTGAAGGATGCAGTTATCTTTCTATAACTTGGCATTCTTCACTGTCTTATTACAGTAGGACTTTGGAAGTCCCATGAATGAATAAAGAGGAGCATTTTGGGGAGGCTATTCAAAGAAAGGAAGAGGAATTCCAGCAGCTTACAGACAGAGTGAATGGTGTAATGGGAGGAGATGATATGGAAACCACAGTCCTAGTGAAGGTCAGGAAGAGACAATGGAGCATCGTTAAACTGTGCTAAGGAGAATGAAAAAAATTAGAGAGAGAAAAATAAGAGATTTTAAATTGCATGTGCTAAATTGGAGGGGGTTGGTTATGCAGAGGACACAGTTGAAATAAAACCTTAGTCTCCTCCCATAAGATTTTATCATTTTCTCATATCACAGATTCTTTCTTTGGGCAGCTTATGGGCCCATCTCTTGGGAAAGAAGCATTGGGAGGTGGGTAGCCCAAAGCACATGATGATACCCAGATGCTTTGTGGAAAACTGCATCAACTTATATCTATGTCTCTAAATCCATGTTGGTCAAAAGCAAAAAAGCATCCTTCGATGGAAGCCTAGTTCACAAATCTTCCAAACAGCCATAACCTGCAACTTTCTCTTTATATAAAATTATATGGATGATCTTTGGGTAGATTACTTTCATCTTCAGCTTTTCTTCTTCAGCATTTGATTACTTTCATCTTCAGCTTTCCTTCTTTGGTTGTGGTTAGCAGTGAAGGGACTAAGAGATTTCCACATACCTATCCAGAGAATCAGGAACTATGTGTCAGAGTTACTACATAGTTAGCTATAGATTATCCACTTAGTCTCTTCTACCTCCCACCAAGGCTAGGGTGTTGCACCTGTAGATATTTCTGAAGGCTTAATAGCATGTGCATCAATAGTTCATGATGAAGAAGAAAGAGCATCACTCTTGTAGTCACAAACCCAGGTTGAAATCTCAGGCCCATGGCTTCCTACCAAGGTAATTTTATGCATATTACTTAAACCATTTAAGCCTCAATTTGCTCATACAATTATTATTAAATTAATAATAATATCTATACTACCTTGCAAGATTGTTGTGAGGTTCAAATGAGAAAAATGATAAAGGAAATATTTTAGGAACCACAAAACATTATATAAAAATAAACTAAAATTCTAAGGTTCTAAGCCAAAGATCTAGACTACTAAAAAGAAATGTCCTATTAGAGGGCCCTGGGAAATGTAAGTTTTCTCTTCTTTCTTTCTTGAAATGTGCAATTGTTGCAAACACCTTTTTATTGCACTTATTAGCTTTTAATTTCAAATGCTATATAGACCTAAAGACCATTTCAGCAAATGATAGAACAACTAGTCAAACAAAACAAAACAAAACAAAACAAAACCTCAATAAGGATACAGAAGAGATCAACAATATCACAATATCAACCATCTTGATCTAATTGATATTTATAGAACACTATATCCAATAACTGCAGCATACACATTCTTATCAAGTACACAAGACATATTCTCTTAAACAGACCATTTATGGACTATAAAACAAGACGGTTAACTTAAAAAGACTGAATTATACAAAATGTATTCTCTCACATCAATGGAATTAAATTACACACAAATAACAATAGATAAGGAATTAAACTCTATTTACCTGAAAATTAAACCACACACTTCTAAATAATTAATGGGTCAAAGACCAAATGACAAAATCTACAAAATATTTAATATGACAATTAAAATACAACATATCAAGATTTGTAGGATGCAGCCAAAGCATTGGTTAGAGGAAAACTTATAGCTTTAAATGCATTAATTATAAAAGAAAAAAGACCTAAAATCAGCAATTTAAATTTCCACCTTAAAAAGCTAGAAAATGAAGAAGTGAAAGGAAGACAGTAATAAAGATGAGAACAAAAATCAATGAAATAGGAAAAAAGACAGATGATAGAGAAAATTAACTCAGCAAAAAATCTTTCCTTGAAATAATCAAAACAATTGCAAGTATCTCCCTCAAATTATCAAAAGAAAAAGAGAACATGAGTCAATATTAAGAATGAATATTTAATGTGCTCCTACACATCCTACAGATTGAAATAATACTTTAAACAACTTCATGCTAATAAACTTGGCAACTTAGATCAAATGGGCATATTTCTTCAACTTGTAAAAATTGACAAAAAAAGAAACAATGAAGTTGAATAGTCCTACATCATTGGAAGAGATTGAATTCATCAAAAACATTCCCCAAAAGAAAACTCTATGCCAGATGATTTCGCGGCCTTTGGTACTGGTATTGTGTTTTGTGAATATGCATCCCTTGGAGACATCACTGTATATTTCCTGTGTGAGGCTGGTGGAAGTGGTGTGGTAGGAGGGTGCTGCAGGGCAGTATTTATGTACACAATCCTTGGATTCCTGGGTGAACAAAATTCTTCTATCTTATTACAACTATTAATTTAACCTCAGCAGACACAAATCATGGAAAAGGATAATCAAAAAAGGGAAAAGACTGGTCCTCTCACTGAACACTAATAAATAAATGTTCATGCCCTGGAAAATCACATCTACATTCCTTCCTCTAAAACACAGAAAGTAGGCCAGAATAAAAGAGCTAAGAGACTAGAAACCTAGAGAGCTTCAACTAGAGGCTAACAGTTTCCAATCAAATACAATTCTAAACATTAATGTATGCAGTTAATGTTTAGTAATAACATTAAGTCTAGTAATAAAGTATTCTAATATAATCTAATTTTGCCATATTATTTCCACATTAAAAAAAAGAGGAGCAAACTAATGTTCAATTTCTTATACTTATTTGTACTTTTACTCTAACTTCGATCCATCATCTTCCTCCTCCATCAATGATTTGCCACCTTCAGGGGACACTTTTGCCAACTAGGAGAATAAATCACCATCTGCTTAGCAAAGCTCTAGAGAAAGAGGGGCAGAGAAAGTTCCATTATTAATAGTCACCTTCTCCTATCCTTCTACATTCAAACTGCTCTTGGCTTGGCTATGAATTACATCATAATTTAATATGGAACTGGTGGGGGAGAGATGTCAGTCTCCCATATGGAAGGACCTGGGTTCAATCCCCGGGACCTCCCAGTAAAAATAAAGAAAAATATAGAAGGTGCGTGGGCCGCCAGGTCCTGCGAGCTGGTGCACTGCCAGGCCCCCATGTGCAGGCATGCCGTCATGCTCCACCAAGCCACGCAACAAGATGATGACATAACAGGAGAGTGATACAAGGGAGAGCCAAGACAAGATGCACCAAAAAACCAGGAACTAAGGTGGCACAGGCAGTAGGATGCCTCTCTCCCACATCCAAGGTTCCCAGGATTGAATCCGGGTGAAGCCAAGAGGAGAAGGATGAGAAGAGAGGGCAGGAAACAGACACAGAGAATTGCCCAGTGAATGGACACAAAAACAGCAAAATCGGGGGCGGGGGGTGGTTGAGGAGAGTGGTAAAAATGGATAGAAATAAATAAATAATAAATAAATAAATCTTTTTAAAAAAAATAATAGGGCACAGAAATATTTTTAAAAAAATGGAACTAGGAGCAGAAGTCTACCTATTTAATCAGAATTTTACTCAGCTCTGGGTTCTCCATTCAAAAGCAGGCTGCTCTCTAGTATTAAAACTCTTGGTGACTACTTTGTCACTTAGACAACTAATTCTTCAATTCCCACCAATGGTGCTCGTGTGGCTGCCTCTGAAAGGGTTTCAGCATCAGTCACACACTCTGTACCTGTTTTGTTTTGTTTTGACTTTTACAACTAAAGGGCCCTTCTGTTGACCTTCTCAAGCCAATAACATTCTAGTCCAAGGTGACTTATTCACACCACCATTGCAATAGAAACAGCAAGCAGCTTTTAAATGGCTGTTCCCCGATTTTTAAAAAATCTGCCTCACTGGGCACTTCGTGGTAAAGCACACATATTCACACGCACACACTTTCTACATTAAAAATTTTCAAGGTTAGCATAAGAACTCACTCAACCAGTCAAACAATTTAATTTTTTGGCTGAAAAGGTACCAAGTCTTCATAAAATAAACCATAACTAAAGTTCCAAACCATTGATTCAGCAAAATATTATCAGGTGCACTGTAGCCCCTTTCCCCAGGGACATCCTCTTTCAATACATATTTTTTCCTTCAAATGGACAAAAAAAAAAAAAAGATTCTCTTATTTTCTTCCTTTAACATGCACCACATGCAATAAACTTGGAAGCCAGTACTCTCCTTCTCCATGCCTTTCGCCTCCCATAACTCTGGCAATATTCCTTTTCCCCTTACCTGCTTGCCTGCACGATAATCTCTTTCTCTTATAGCCAGTGATGTGTGTTGAGAGGTGTATACAGTTCCCCTTTGGAGTTGCTCCCGTGTGGTGGCTCTTCGTCTCATTCAGTTTTGTAATCTTTGGATTGTTAGTCAAAATATTTTAATCATAACACCTGTATATTTTCAAGCTCTTCTTTGTACTCCCTTGCCCCGTGAAATATAGCATTTCCATAGAAGATCCCACTTGGGTCCTGGAACCTCAAAGAGCTTATCTGTTTCATTGACCTATGTGACAACTGATCAGTATTTTGAGTATAACACTCAAGCAAACACATTCAAACTGATCTGTGTTTCATGGTTGTGCCAAAAGCTTCCAGTCTGGGGGTGGTTTTCCTTCCTCTAGAGGAGAAGGGGTGAACTGGCACCTAATGCAGTACACATCCTTGGTCTTTCCTCTGGAAAAGCAGTAGACAGTCCCTTACAGAAATTCCCTACATTTCCTTCAAATGGAAATAATAATTGGACACCATTTATTAAGCCTGACTCTAGCATCTGTTACCCCCAAAGGACATTTATTTGCTTGCCTTTCTTCTCCCCATGCCTACCTTCAAACTATAAAGCCCTTGAGTACAGAAGCTGTGTCTTATTCACTTCAGTATGCTCAACATTTAGCATACTGCATGGCACAATAGGAGTCAATAAAAAATGTGTTGCATTGATTTACACATCATGGAAGCCATACTATTAAAAATGAAAGTGAATCACAAACTATCTCTCCCACAATTCCCAGAGCCTTTAAACTCTTTAAAGGTGTATTTAGAATGGTGCCTTATGCCTAAATGAGTCTGAATATTTAAAGGTAGACTTGTTTATTTGGTCGAAATTGTTTTGGAAACTTGCTTACCTTTTTTTCTGGATATTACCTACATATGAACACAAGTTGATCCTAAAATTATTAAAAGGAGATATAAGAAAAACTGATGCTACCTACTGTGGAAGGGAAGGCAGTTTCCATTTACTAAATTCTAAAAAACTCATGTGAAGCTGAAGTTGACGTACCTCTTAAATCTCAAGGTTAAATCCTGCCATTTGTCATTCTGCACAGAGCCTGGGTTCTTCTGGACCACACAATCTCAGTACATAGCCTAGATCTTTCTGGGAATCCTTGGTGTCAGAACAGAGCCTGGGTCCTTCTAGGAACCCCAATCTTCGCCCAGAACCTGAGTCCTTCTAGGACTCCTTGGGCTCAGCACAGTGCCTAGGTGCTGGTAGGGAACTCTATTACCTGGAAATGCTCTTTTGAGGTCTGAAATTCACAGGATGCCCTGCTAATCGTATTGCTTTTTTTTTTTTTCTTCCCATTTTACAATTCCAATATCAAAGGCAAATTTGCTGCTATGAAAAATTTTGTTTGAAAATATCCTCAGCAAAATATTAAGAAAATGATGTTTGTTCCTAGTGATAATGTAGTTTTCATAATATTGATCTTACAAAAGACCCTGAATTGAGAAATCAATAGCATGCCATTGTTCTAATGCTAGGCAACCGATTCTAAATTTAATGGAAAATTTCAGCCTGACAAGATGTTCTTCCCCCATCTCCACATTAAATATCTTTTAAAACTATCTTTTTTACAGGCCTATAGTGGAATGTCTTATAGGATGCTGGCATGATTTACATATAGAGACATAGTATATTTACATATACTGACATACGCAGAGATAAGAGCCATTAAGGCCTAAGAGGACCAGTACATTATAGCACAGCAACCTTGCTTGCTTCTCTCTTCCTCTCTTGCTCTCTCTCTCTCTCTCTCTCTTTTTTAACCCCTGCCTCACATTCTCCCTGGATGTGGGCTGCCCCTGGAAGAGTGTGACCTCAGGGCTCTCTCTGCTGCTGAAACAGACCTAAAGGAGATGACAGTGTGTAGAAAAGACAGAGTGGAATAGAAATAGAGGCATACAGGACTTTCTAAGGAACTGGAAATATACTGTGGCTTAACCAAAGTGATAAGTGCATAAGAGTTCATTGTATGATTGTTTAATATATATACGATTTATATATTCTTCTATTTGCAGAATATATTTCACAATTAAAAAAAATGAAAAATAAAGAGAAGATAGATATGGACATTACACAGAGTGGAAACAGCATGTGCAAAGGTGAGAGTGAGCAAGTAGTTGTTTGGGAAGATAATGATGACTTTGGCTTCAATGGAAGGTTGTATAGGAGGAATGTGAGAGAGAAAACGTAAAGATAGGTATGGAAACAGATGTGGAGACCCTTGAAGCCAGGCTGTGGAGAATGAAATATTCCATGGTGGAAGAGAAGCCCACTTGGAGTTTTTAAGAGGGGAAGGGCTTTGCATATATAATGTTTTAGAAAGCAGCTAGAGAGGTAACTTAGAAGTCATCTGCCTAAACAGGATAAGTGAAACCACAAGAGATTATATATTTAAAAAATAGGCCCAATACCCTATTGGAAATGGCCAAGATTTAGAAGTTGAGAAAAAGAAACCAAACCAGTGATGTAGGCAGAGAAATGTTGTCAGAGAACCAGGAGAGTTCAGGGCTCCATAAGCCAAGATAGGAAATTTTAAGAAGCTAGAGAGAGTGACAGAGTCAAGACCACAGTGGAATCAAGGAGAACAAAAACTATGTCCGTGTTTATCAGATGATTAATAATAGGTGCCTGAGGACAAGGGATTCTTGTAGGGATTCTTTTCCTCCCCCTTTTTAATTTTTTTCCCCCTTTATTTTTTTTTTAAGCAATCAATTTTATTGATACATATTAATAAAGCATACAACTTATCCAAAGTGTACCATCAATGGTATTTGGTATAAGCACATAGTTATATGTTCATCACTTCAATCATTATTAAAGCATTTTCATTATTTCAGTAATAATGAACAAAAACAGACAAACAAACAAATAAGAAAATTCCTCACCTCTCTATCTCTTTGTTTCCCCGGCTGTATGTAGCTGCTATTTCTGGCTATTCTTGCCCAATTATTTATTAAGCAGTTAAATATACTGAACTATATTCATATACTGTATGATCTATCCAAAGTGTATAATCAGTGGCATTTTTTTTTAGCTGTTAAAAAGTCCTTTATTGTAAAATAAATAGAAAAATAGATTGAAAAAGGGCAGGTTAGATTTAATATAATCAATTATAAAAAAATAGATAGCATAGCAATAAACATTTATAAATGTAAATAATTATTCAAGCTAATAGAAATTAATTATAACATAATTCTAATTTTTATATAATACCTCTAACTATTGGACATAGTAATCTCTTAAGAATGAAATAAAATATTCGTTTAGTTATTTGTTTCCATTTAGGCCATAATTCTTTCTAGATAATCAAATTCCTATTTCGGAATTATTCACATCTTATTGGAATGAATTACAGCAGATAACAATTTGCAAACTCATAATTTTATGAGGCAGAAAATCTCAAAATCTTGTTCAACAGTAGTCATGCTAAATCATTATTGATCCAGATAGATTATTTTAATTAAAGAGTATGAATAAGAAAGGGTTAAAAAAAAATGAAGTAGCCAAAACTATATCTCTTCTCCAGTCCTCCTCAATTCAAAGCAAATGTTTATTTTGTATGAAAAAAATTACAGAATACTGATCACAGGAACAATTTGCCCGTTGCACTGAGTAATTTTTGTTAATATACTATAATGTTGCTATTTTACATTTATCTGGTCTATTCCAGCTCTTTTTTTATTACTATTTTCATGGAATATCTTTTTCCAACCTTTTGCTTTTACCCTGGTTATATTCTTATGTCTGAGGTGGGTCTTTTGTAGCAAACATACAGACAGATCGTATTTTTTAATGCATTCTATCAGTCTTATGTCTTTTGATTGGGGAGTTCAATCCATTAACTTTCAGTGTTATTACTGTAAAGGCATTACTTACTTCATCCATTTTGTCCCTATGATAGCAGTTGTCAAATACTTCTATTGTCTGTCTTATCCTTTATTTTCCCTTTCCTAATACTCTTCATTTCTGAACTATTCTTCAAATCTTTTGCCCTTGTTTTTTCCTTTCAAGATGCAGCACCCTCTTTAGTATCTCTTGCAAATCTGGTCTTTTGGTAACATATTCTGTCAGTTTTTGTTTGTCTGAGAAGACTTTGAACTCACCCTCATTTTTGAAGGGCAGCTTTGCTGGATACAGAATTCTTGGCTGGCAGTATTTCTCTTTGAGTACCTTAAATACATCATACCACTTTCTCTCTCTCCTCCATGGTTTCTGCTGAGAGGTCGGCATTTAATCTTAACTGGTTTCCCTTGTGTGTGATGCTTTGCTTTTCTCTTGCTGCTTTCAGAATCCTCTCTTTATCTCTGATATTTATCATTCTGAATAGTAGGTGTCTCCAGGTAGGTGTGTTCAGATTTATTCTGTTTGGGGTACATTGTCTTTCTTGGAATTGATATTTATATCCTTCATAAGGTTTGGGAACTTTTTGGTCATTATTTCCTCAAATATTCTTTCTGCCCCTTTTCCATTCTCTTCTCCTTCTGGGACACCAATTATGCAAATATTTGTGCATTTCACTTTGCCATTCAATTTCCTGAGACTCTGTTCCATTTTTTCCATTCTCTTTTCTTTCTGTTCTCCTGTCTTTTCCAGTTCAGATGGTCTGTCTTTGAAATCATAATTATGTCTTCAAACAATTAGAATCTGTATTTCTAATCTCATCCATAGTGTCTTTCATTTCCATAAGGTCTGTTACTTTTCTTTGCAGGCTATCAAATTGTTCTTCATGCTCTCCCAGTGTCTTCTTAATATACTTTATTTCTTTAGTCATAGTATCTTTAAATTCTTTGGAGTGATTTAGGAGAGTTTTGTGATTATCACTGATTAATTTATTAAATCCTGTATCTCTTCAGGATATTTGGTTTGTTCTTTTGGCTGGGCCATCTCTTCCTGTTTCCTAGGATATCTGACCCCCAAAACAGGTCCCTTGGACAGCTTTTGGCTCTTTCTCCTTTGTTTTTTGTTTTTTATAATGGCCAACTGGGTTTTTTTTCTCCTTTGTTTTTGTGAGAGCTTTCAGCTCTTAGTACGTTGCCATCTTCCTCTTGCTCTCTTTTTAATACTGTTATTTCCAAATTCCCGTGGATTTCTCTGTTTCTCCTTTCATTATGCAAATAAGCTTTTTTTTCCCATCTAAATCCTAAGCACTAGTCAAAACCCAGATCCTGATGGCTAAACATCTCCCTTAAATTGACTTGTCAAGGTATATTTAAAACAAAATGGAATGCTTCCTAACTAACAAGAACACTTGCACTAACTGCTAGGGAAATTTTAAAGTCTGCATCTTGTTATAAAAAATGTATAATAGTTGTGATAACATAAGAAGAGTAAAACATCCATTTGGGTTAAAAGGAAGGCAATGGTCAGCTACACTTGGCCTTTGTGAAGGGTCTACAAAGGACATGCTACTTCAGCTCTGTGATGGTTAAGTTCATGTGTCAACTTGGTTAAGGTATGGTGTCCAGTTGTTTGGTCAAGCAAACACTGCCACTTGCCCCACAAAATTCAGACTTGCCAATCCCTGTTATCACATGAACCAATTCCTATAATAAATTCCTTAATATTTACATATTTATAGGTGTGTATGTATACATGTACATATGTATGTGTGTGTTGATGAAACTGTATAGAGAAAGCCCTGGATCCCTCAGACCAAAAAAAAAAAAAAAAAAATTTAAAAAGCTGGTGCCCTCTGGAGTTTCCTCTTCAGCTTTTGAAATTTAAAATCCCTACCAAGGCAGCTGACTCAGATAGCCACTCAAACCTCTAGTTCCTTATCTTTGACCCAATAAAAAATAAAGCCCACCTATCCTAAACCCTGGTCCAATCAATAGGAGTCAAGCTAATTTTTTTCTATGTCTATAAAAATCCTTTGCCATCCCTAGAAACCTGAAGCTACTTCCATTCTGGTTTCCTTTTACTGTAGCAAAACTTTTGTTTCCTGAATAAAATGCTGTACTCTACAAACCTGATTCCAATGTGTCATTCAAAGTATGTGTGTGTATGTGTGTGTATATGTATATGTATCTATATCTATGTATCTATATCCATATCCATATCTATATGCTATGTGATGGTTAAGTTTGTGTGTCAGCTTCTCCAGGTAATGGTGTCCAGTTGTTCTGTCAAGCAAGCACTGACCTGATTGTTACTGTGAGGACATTTTATGGACTTAAATTATCAGCAAGTTGATTGCATTTATGGATGATTACATCTACAACCAATTGAGATTGTCTTCAACAATGAGAGACATCTCATCCAATCAGCTGAAGGCTTGAAAAGAAGTGATAATTTCAGCAGTCAGAAAAGAGAGTGTCCATCTCTACTCCGGTCAGCCAGCTTCTCCTGGGGAATTCATTGAAAATTCTCTTCGGAGTTCGCAGCTTATGGTCTGCCCTTTGGAAGCTGGCCTTGTTCATACCCACAGTTGTGTGAGACAAGCTTATGAAATCTCATAATAATTACAGATGTCTCCTATAGGTTCTGTTTCCCTAGAGAAAACTGACAAATACAAGCGTCATCTTGAAAAATGGTAAGTGCACTTCTGGCAGAAAAGGAAGTAAAGACAGACATTCACATCAGAAGGAACATGTGCCAAGCGGTAGAAATATATAAAAATATTATGTCATGGGAACTGAAAGTTTGGAACATATATTTGTGGTTTGGGAGCAGTGGGAGATGAGGCTGGAGAGAAAACCAAAATTTGGATCTTCAAATCAAGACCATGAATCTGAGTGAAACGCTGGTATATTTCTTTCTGGAGCCTATAGGAGGGATGGATTCCTTATCATTCAGGTTATTAGCCAAATTGACCTCCATTTATTTGCAGGCTGTCAGGTGAGGGCTGTTTCACCTTCTTGTGGTCATCTGGACTAGGCGCTTCCTTCCTCCATCTTCAAAGCCAGCAGCAGCAGGTTGAGTCTTTCTCACATTATATCTCTCTCCATAGTCTGGAAAGGTTCTTTGATTTTAAGGGTTTGTGTGATTTAATTGGGCACACCCACCTGGATAATATAGGAAAATCTCCCTACTTCAGAGTCCTTAATCTTAATCATATTTTCCAAGTTCCTTTTCGACATGTAAGGTAACAAACTCATAGGTTCTAGGGATTAGGGCATGGCCATTTTGGGGGAATCATTTTTCTGTCTACATCATCTAGTAAATGAAGAATTTTGGCTGATGACATGCCAGATAAATCAGCTGATAATCTATGTAACAACTAAAAATGTATCCATTAATATTTGAGTCTAATTTATCCTTTGTGCCCATAGAAGAGCACAGCCTGTGACACTGTAGGAAATTGGAAGGATCTTCTTCCTTGTTTTCAAGTTCTTCTCTTCTGCTATACTATGGAACAAACTTATCCATATGGTAGTGAAGAGGAAAATGACCTGCTCTCATCACATGAGGTTGTTATTAGAATATGGATTATGAAGGAAGAAAGTATCTAATAGGAAGCCATTTATGTTCCCATGAATTATCTCATGGATAGCAACCTCAAGAAAAGCCATTATAAGTGATATATTTTCTTGATTGGAGAAAAACTTTAGTATTGGAGTTCTCATAAAAATAAAGTTCATATCATGAAAAGACCAAAATTGGTCAAAAGTATAAATGAATTAAAAAGAAAACACATTTTACAGATGTGTCAAATATGTAAAAACAAACATTTAATACAGAAAGCTATAGGACAAATTCTTTCTGTGAGCATTTCATGTATTTCTTGGGCTGGTTGAGATTCCTCAAAATATGAGTCTATCAAAGTTTGGACTAAAGATTTCCTCTACTTTTCTTGAGAAATTTTCCCGTTAGCAAGCAGAGAAAACTTGTATTGCTCCACTGCTCTGATGACAGTCAGACTGCACCAAAATTAGGGTCATTGGTTCTCAAATTTTTCATGGCTTATTCAGTGTACATGAATGCTTCTATAGTCTTTAAATGGAATATTTAGGGAGAAGGAGAGATTCCTTGGTGATTGCCTTTCCTTCAGTGATCTCTTGCTCTTCTGTTTCAATAAGATCCTTGAAGACCTATACTGTCTTACAAAGATTATAAATCAGCTATAACTGTGGCCATGTCAGCATGATACACTGCCATTAGGGTATAATAAATAAATTTTTGTCATTACTCTATTGGTAATATTTACAATAAATCATGGTTTCAAGTTGATTTGTCTAGGTTATCAAAGTCAATGTGGAGAAAAGACAAGGTGGAGTAGTGATTTTGAAGTTTTAAAATCCGACTTTACAAATAATGGTTTATAACTATTTTTAAAGAACATCAAAGAAGAGAAATTATGTAAAAATGTTTTATAGAGTAAACATCTAGCCTATGTACCACAGACTGGGTGGCTTAAAACAACAGGAATTTATTCTCTCATAGTTCTGGGAGGCCAGAAGTTCAAAATCAAGGTGTTGGCAGGGCAATACTCACTCCATAGATTCCAGAGAAGAATCCTTCCTTGCTTCTTCCTACTTCTGGTGGCCCCAGGTGTTCCCTGGCTTGTGGAAGCACAACTCCAATCTCTGCCCCATGACTATTTTCTTCCTATACGTCTCTTCTTCACATGGCATCGTCCTCTCTGTGCTTGTTTCTGCGTTTTGTCCACTCTTCTAATAAGGACAAGAGTCATATTGTATTTAGGGCCACACTAGTTCAGTAAAACCCCATCTTAACTTGATGACATCTACAAAGACCCTATTTCCAGTAAGGCCACATTCACTGGCACCAGGAGTTGGGACTTGGCCAGAGATTTTGGGTGAATCTCAACAATTCAACCCATAACACTGTGGAATAAAAATCATAGTGAAGAAGTTAGAATTTAGTCTTTTCTACCTTCTACATTCTTAGGGTAAAATAAATTTATATTCCTTTTTTACATTCATCCTTTAAAAATGCATAATTTTGATAGTTCTACTAGTGGATTAGAACAGCCTCAGCATGATTTTCAGCTCTAATCTTTATATTTTTCTGTTTATGCTTCCATAGATTTCCTACAGGAAAATATGTAATCTACTGGCATAATCCAGAACTTTCAAACATTTAATTCAGTGTTTCTCAAGCTTTTTTTTAAACCAGTAGATTTTCTGAAAATCATAATAATTGGGTAAAACAACATGATATCTTGAAATACATATTTAATACCATTAAAGTTATGTTTTTTGATAAATAAGCTAACATTTGTGGCAGATACGGTGCTATAAAATCATCAAATTTTATTTCATTTCCTTCTGGGCATACAGGAAGATTGCAGTTACCTACGCTAACCCTGTGACATAAACTTGGATCCATGAGCTGAATTCTAGCCAATGGAATTGAGTACAAGTGGTGTGTTCCACTTCAATGACTGGAACATAAAACCACTTAGGTGACTCCACACGTCCTTTTTCTGTCCAATTGGAGGCTTGAAATAAAGATGGAGGTGATGCAAGATGGAAAGAGCCTGAGTCTTCAAATGACTGCATAAAGCACAGCCTTCACCAGTTCACATTGGACTATAATATGAGCAAAAAATAAACCTTTATTATTTTAAGTCTCTGAAATGTGGGGATTGTTTATTACAATAGCTAATCATACTTACCTTAATACAAAAACACCAAAAGTTTTAGATAATTTCATTATTGAAATATGTGTTTCTGTCGAACCTGGAATAACTGAAATAATTCAGATTTAATATTAGAATGTCTTGGTCCCACTAGAAAAATAAGTTGAGAACTTCTGTTTCTAAATGAAATAGGGATTGAATTCTGTCATTAACCTAGATCATCATGGCTTATCTATACTTCACTGAAGTAGGTTTGAACTTAAGTTTCAGTAGAGCAATAAATATTTCATATGATAAGGAAATGACATAATCAATTTTTAGGTGAAGAATAAGAAGAATAGTAAGGGTCAATGATGGTCAAATATACTTATGAAGAACAAGGTAAGGAAGGAGCTACAAGATAGAATTTATAACAAGCTGTGCTAATTGAGAAAATATGTTATTGGTAGAGGAATAAATTTGTTAAAGAAATATAATAGAGAGTCCAGACACAGACACATATATATGAACACTCAGGTTGCATGTCAGATTGCTGGGGAAATGAAGAACTGATGAATGACCAGAAATGGAATGAGTTATATCTATATGAAAAAAGATAGTTTCCTACTCCACACCATTTATAAAAATCAAAACTCTAAATCAGAGGTCAACAAACAATGGTCATAGGCCAAATTCAGGCTTCTGCTTATTTTTATAAATAAAATTTTATTGCAACACAGCAACATACACTAATTTATTCATTGTCTACAGCTGCTTTCATCTACAACAGCAGAGGTGAATAGTTGCAACTGAAACCATATGGCTTGCAAAGCAAAAATATTTACTATCTGGCATTTTACAGAAAAGTTTGTTGACTCCTGCCCTAAGTAGACTAATAAATTGAATGTCAAAAATAAAAATTTAAAACTCCTAGTATATAAATAAATATCTTTATATCTTTTTTAGGGAAATGATTTTTAAGCAAGATACCAAAATTACAAAAGAAAAAAAAACTGATAATTCTGTCTATGTTAACTCTGGGTCATAAATGAAGGCCTGGAAGAACATAAAAGTAAGTTGAAAATGGGGATATTTGCTATATACATCACTGACAAAGAATCAGTATCAATGATATGTAAAGGATATATAAATATAAACATGTTTTTTCAATAAGAAAAGCACAAAGAATCCCCCAAACATGACCAGACATTTTACAGATGAGGCAACACATAAAGCAAATAAACATAGAAAGATATGCTAAACACCCTTAGCATCCAGTTAGATGCCAATCAAAATGACAATGAAATGCATTTGACATCCACTTGATCGGAAAGAATTAAAAAGGTTCACATTACCAAGTATTAGAGAAGTTATGGAGCTATAGGATACATTGCTGTTACGGGATTTTGTCTAAGTTCTTGACTGTGCTGCAGAAATGAATTTCAAAACCACATCGGGTTAGTTAGGCCAGTAATTTATTAAGATAGGGAGGGAAGAGAAATGGGAAAAAATAACAGATCATGGGTCCTCAGTAGAGAGTAAGGGGCTGAAGAGTGATAAAAAAGGGCTGGTTTATAGACTACAATTTCCCATTATAGATTATAAATGCCCAGGTTTTACTTGCATGTTGATCCATGCAGGGGGAACACGGCAAAAGCAGGGCACAGAAGGCAAGAAAGAGAGTTTCTTTTGCACTTGCTTTTTAAACCATTATTTATTCCACCCCTTTGTTAATAACATGGGAGGGGTCCCAGCTCTTTGCTATTTTGATTGATTACCCCACCCTTCAGTCCCCCAGCAACATACACTAATTTATTCATTGTCCAGGGACCCAATTAGAAGGCCCCTGGATAATATCTGGGGCTTCTCCTGGCTTTGGGAGGAAATCTCATTCATGAGGATCTTCCAGCAGCCATCTTGGGGGTATCGATATCCACGTGGACTTCTTGCCAGGTTCCAGATCTGTCTATTGATCTCCTATCTTACTAGCCTGCTTCATTGCTACTGAGGACACAGATTGGTGCAACCACTTTGTAAAAATATTTAGCATTATCTCCTAACACTGAACATTTATGTAACATGCTTTATTCCTAGGTGTATATCCAAGAGATAACTTTACACATATCAAAACTGCCCTCCACCTGAGCAAGTGGAGTCCCATACTTAGAATGACCTCTGAAATCTTCTACTTACCCATCTAGTGCCTAGGGCCAGCTGTGATCTACAATGTCATCTAGATGGGCCATCCTGCATTTCTACCCTGTGAGGTACCTCATGGTAGGCTTGACCAAATGCCTATGGTGTCCTCCTAAGACCAGGAGGGCAGCCTGGCACATGGATGGTTCCTCCAGTCCAGAAAAGTATTTTCTTCATGGGATTTCAAGGGGCAAGGCCACCAGATGGTTCTGACATGCTGATTGGGGGTGATGCAGATTATTTATATAAACAGAGGCCCTAAATAAAATATTTCCCCAAGGACTCACAAACCCTAGGGCCATCTCTGATACACACAAAATGGAAACATTAACCATAATATTTATAGCAGTCTTATTTACAATAGCACCCTTTTGGACATTTTTGAAAACTCTAATTTCAAAATGCTCATTAATAGGAAGATGAATCAATAATAAATTGCAATATTACCGTACATTGGAATATTATACAGCATTCAAAATTAAACATGATCTGATGAAATGTAGCACTATAACATTAGGCAAAAAAATGTTTCAAGAGATTTCCTACATGATTCTACTGTATTAAAGTTAACAAATTAAAATTAAAATGTTTAATTTTTAGGAATGCATATAAATGCATTGAAGTATTTACAAAGGAAGCAAGGGGATGATGGTTCCTTCTGGTAAAGAATGAGATAGGGCAGAAGGAACCAAATAGTTAGATATAGGTCATTTGTCAAGTACTAGCATTTGCTGTCAATGAGGATTTTCAGGTGTTTATTAAATTGCTAAACCATTTAAATAAATGAAAGAAGGTCATTAGTAAACAAAAGGTGAAAGTATATCATCAAACAGGGCATGTGATTAATACAAAAGGCATAAGTCCAAAAATAATGTAAACAGAATATATCAGTGAAACTGAATGGAATCAAATAAAAGATTTAAGTGTAAGAAATATAAAATAAATTATAAAAATGACATTTCAAAGCCAATAAGGTGAATACAACTGGCTATCCATTAAACACTGCCTCACACAATACACCAAAATAAATTCTAGATGTTTTAAAAAGCCAATAGTCAAATAAAATTTTGATAGTAAGAACAAAATAAAATAAAGATTTAAGAAAGTTATAGTGGGATTAAGATTTTTCTATACTGGACAAAAATCTCTCAATCATAGAGAAAATAATTGGCATTTGTAGTTAAAGTTTTAGCAATAAAACAGAAACAATTTAAATATTTACCAATAAAGGAGTAGTTACATAAATAGATTACATGATTTTAGTTAAATAGAATGAAATTCTATCTAATTGTATGGACCTAGAAAGAGCTCTAAGACATATCACTAAAGGAAAAAGACATATTATAAAAAAACATAAATAGCATAGCACTATTTCTGTAAACATTACATTATAAAATATGAAGTTACATTTTATGCAAATGGGCATAAAAGCTACAGAATATTAGAATTAAACAATTAAGTGATGACTTTTAAGAAAGAATGGTGAATTGAATAATGGTATGTATATTTTACTATTTATATTTCTGTTTTGTATACAATTTCATAAAGAAAATGTATAAATATGATTTTTACATAAAATTTTGAAATGAATACAATACTTTTTGGAGGGAGAGAAGAAACATTATCTGCCAAGTGACTGATTTAATTTATTATGAGGCTAAATTGATTAAAAATAATGCTAGGGAAGTAACAAAACAAAAAGCCCAACTTGTTTGATGGAGATGTTTTTAAAAATAGCATTTTGAAACATATATTTTCTGAGCGAGTCAAAGGTAGTAGAAAATAATTTTAAATTTTTTTATTTTTATTTTTAAAGAAGCTTTAGATTACATAAATGTTACATCAAAAATATAGGGGATTCCCAAATACACCCCCCCCCATTTTCCCCCATTAACAACATCTTTCATTAATGTGGTACATTTGTTACAATTGATGAACATATATTGAAGCATTGCTACTAACCATGGTCTGTAATTTGCGCTATAGTTTACACTTTGCACCACACAATTTTATGGGTTTTGACAAAATGTATAATGGCCATCATTGTAATGTCATGCAAGACAATTCCAAAGTCCCCAAAATGCCCTATGTTACACCTATTCTTCCTTCTCCCTCCCCTCATAACCTCTGGTGGCCACTGCCTTTATAATAATGATACAAGTTCTTCCATTGTTAGAATAATAATATGTCTACTTTGGTCCATAGTTGCATTCTCCCCTCAAGTTTGTTTATTCACAATATTGAGAATTTTGGGATAGTGATGCCCAATCTATTTCTAATTTAGAGGGAACTTAGATTCCATGGGGTAGATGGATGGAACTGTCTTTCCTGCAGTTGTAGATACTTTTTTTTTTTTTGGAGGGATGTCATCCATCATCATCCTTTTGTTAGTTGTCCTGGGTGAGTCCAATGAACTGGAGAGTAGGTGTTGCAACTCTGCTGAGATTCAGGGCTCAAACAGCACATAAACAGACTAAATATTTAAGTCTCTGGGACATATATTTAATGAGTATATTACTAATTATAAGTTCAAATAAAAGGAGCAGAAGAATCATGTGTAGAGAAATTATAAATGAGTCTAACTCTGTTACATCAGGGAACATATATCCCAAGGTAAGCCCACAGACAGGGCACCAAATCCCTGAGATTGTCTGCCCTGAATATAGTATCTAGATGTCTCTAGAGCCCTCAGGGGCCCCACTGTTGCAGGCACTGTTTACTGTGGCAGTCAGTGACATCCTGCTAGACATGTATAAGCGTAACCTCTGGAATGACCTCCTGACTCACTTTGAAATCTATTAGCCATAAAAATTCATTTGTATGTAATATTTCCCCCTTTTGGTCAAGCTATTTTTCCAAATGCATCACTTGTTGGCTCTTGGTAATAATCCCTTAGTGCCAATGAGGTTCATCCCCAGGAGTCATGTCCCACACCAGGGGGAAAAGTAGTGCATTTATATGCTGAGTTTGGCTTTGAGAGAGGCCACATTTGAGCGATAAGGGGGCTTTCAGGAGGTAACTCTTAGACAATATATAATACTAGGCTAAGTTTCAATTTCACAAAAAACATTTCATGAGTACAACCATCAATATCAAGGGCCTGGCGTAATGGTCTGTCCTCCTTCACTAGGCACTGCCCGTGTATGGAGATTCTTGCTGCTTTATTAGAGTATGTAGCAGGACTTCCCAGGATGGGAATTCAATATTCTTCTGGTTATTGTGTGGGTCTCCAACCACTGAGACAATGCCCAATGACCACTTGAACATGTTCATATGCCATAGAGGTATGCTCCAGGTGCACCCCACCCCACACAGCCCCTCATCACCAGCACCCCATGCTAGTGCTCCTTCTCTGCCACAGCTGTGACCCTTCTCTGATCCAAAACCTTCCCTAAAACAAAGCCAAAAAATGAATAAATAAAAATAATAATAATAAATAATTAAGGGAGCAGATGTAACTCGAGTAGTTGAGCACCTGCTTCCCATGTATGAGGTCCAGATTCGATCCCCAGTACCTCCTAAAAACAAAAAGCAAACAAAATGAAAAAGCCAGCTCTCATTGGGGAATGGATGCAGCTCATTGTTTGAGTGCCTGTTTCTCATGTACGATGTCCTGGGTTTAATTCCCAATTCCTAAAAAAAATAGTAATAATAAATAAATTAATTAAGTAATTTGTAAAAGAAAGTAACAAATAAAATACAAAAATAGAAAATAAAAATAAAAATAAATTAAAAAAATTTTTGTGTGTGTTTTTCATCACCATAAGATCTATTGTCTTTTATGTACAATGACAATTTCTTTTGTGTCTTCCCCCAGGGAGTGTTTTTTTTTTTTTTTCCACTTTGTCTTCAAAGAAGCTTTAGGTTACAGAAAAGTCATATAGAAAATATAGGGATTCTCATATACTCCCCATCACATTTCAGCACTGTTGACCCCAATCACATCATGGCACCACTATCACCCCCATCCACTGCTCAACCACCCCCTTCCACCTTATCATAGAGTTTGCCCATATTGAGTATCAGCTCACCACCCTCTACTCCCTTTCTGTCTCCTGATAGCCTATCATCCAGAATTTAGCTCTGTGAGTCTGTTCAATTTGCTTAAGTCATATCAGTGTGGTCATGCAATATTTGTCCTTCAGTGACTGGCTTATTTCACTCAACATAAGGTCTTCAAGATTCACCCATGTTGTCCTATGTTTTAATACTGCATTACTTCTTACAGCTGAATAATATTCCATTGTATCTGTATACTAAAATTTGCTTATCCATTCATCTATTGATGGACACTTGGGTTGCTTCCAACTTTTGGCAATGGTGAATAATGTTGCTATGAACATTGGTGTGATATATCTATTCTTGTCCAGATTTCAATTCTTCTGGGTATATACCCAGTAGTGGGATTGCTAGATCATATGGCAGTTCTGTAATTAGCTTCCTGAGGAATCACCAGACTGTAGTCCACAATGGCTGCACCATTCTACATTTCCACCACATCCTCTCCAGCACTTGTAGTTCTCTGTCTGTTTTTTTTTTTTTAATTGCTACCAGTCTAATAGGTGTAAGATGATATCTCATTGTAGTTTTGATATGCATTTCTCTAGTACCTAGTGATGTTGAGCATCCTTTCATGTGTTTTTTTAGCCCTTTCTATTTCTTCTTTGGAGAAATGTCTATTCAAATCTCTTGCCCATTAGAAAAAGAGCAGCAAGCTAATGCCAAGGCAAGCAGAAGGAAGGAAATAACAAAGATAAAAGCAGAGCTAAATGAAATTGAGAATAAAGAAAGCACTGGGAAAACTTAACAAAATGGAAAGCTGGGTCTTTGAGAAGATTAGTAAAATTGACAAGCCCTTAGCTAGTCTAACAAAGAAAAAAAGAGGGAAGATGCAAATATATAAAATAAAAATGAGGGAGGGGATATCACTACTGATTCCACAGAAATAACGTATCTTAAGAGGATACTTTGAAAAACTGTATGCCAAAAAGATGGATAACTTAGATGAAATGGACAAATTTCTAGAAACACACACATTGAAGAAAGAAGAAATTGATGAACTCAACAGACCAATCACAAATAATGAGATTGAATTAATCTTCAAAAACCTCTCAACTAGAACCTCCCTCCCAGGACCAGACGGCTTCGTGGGTGAATTCTACCAATCATTCCAGAAAGAACTAACACCATTCCTGCTTAAACTCTTCCAAAAAATAGAAGTGGAGGGAACATTGCCTAACTCATTCTATGATGCCAACAGCACCCTAATTTTTTAACTTTATAAGTCAGAGTACTTTATATAATCAGTTTGCGTTCTTTTAAGGAAATGAACTCTATGTTTTAATTTAGAGGAAGAATCCCACTTTCAATATTATACACGTTTTACCAGTGTGAAGCCCTTACCTTTATCAGTGAATGAACCTTTATCTTTAAGGCAGATATTTATAACATTCCACGCATTGTAAGATAGTACTTCATCCATGTGCATTCCTTCTACACTCATCACTGAGTTTCTCCAGGATACAAGCTTGGTGTTATTGTACCTACGTGTTCATAGAAGATGCATAGAAGATGTTTAATGTTGGAGGATAGATAGGAGTAAGGGAAAAATGATAGTGAAATAATGGTACTAGCACGATCTTCCAATGTTAAGAACATGTGCATTCAAATTCCAGTTTTGCATAAGTAAAAGCTGTGTGATTTTAGTTATCTAATTTCTCTGATTCTCATTGTCTCATTTGTAAAATAGAGTAATGATCTTGCCTTTAAAAGGGGGAGAGAAGTATTAAAGAAAATAGCATATTAATGTGTCAAGTAGAGCACCCAAAAATACCCCATACATGTCAAATGGCCAATCTATGTTAGTTTCTTTTCTTCCTTCCATGACCTTTTGGTAAGATGACCGCACATTAATGTCTCACACTTTACTTGCCAGCAGAGTGGGGAGTGGACCAGAGAGTGTTACAGCCAATGGGTGGTATATATTCAACCTAAATTCCCAAGAGGATCAAGTGCCCTAATTTTCAGAACTGGGACAGAATTTTCAGAAATAAATGAAAACATTAAAGTAAATTGTGAAACATAATATAGGACTCTATTTGCAGAATTTTAGTGAAAAGATCATAGTGCACTAAAATAAAAATGTGGAGATTTAAAGCTAGATTCTGGGCCCGCTCAAAGGTCATAACTCACAGCTTGATAGAACCACCTGATGAAAGATCCGATAGGTTAATCATACTTATTTAAAGGAGTTTTAGTCATTCTTCTACGTATACCGAAGTTATACTTATGGAGTATACAGCTCTTAAATCTTTAGATGAGCATATTTTTCCTTATGACCTGTTTTAGTTTACCTAGCTTCACTAAACCAAAGACCCTTGCCAAGTTCATAAAGCGTTTCCAGGCATCATTTGAAAGTCCTTTGAATCAAGTAATACAGTGCTCATTCCTATAAATGGATTCTACCCCATGGGCTAGTATATATCCTCCTACACATCACAGGCTGTCACCACTTCCCTTCACTACCCAGGCTGAAGCTGCCAAACTCAGTAAGGCCTCAGGGGATGTGGTGGGCACATATCTCCTATCATGTCTCCCACAAGTACCAGTAGCTGTGGGATTTGGGAGATTAACCCTTGCTCTAGAGCTGAGGCCTCACTATCCCACTAAGCCAGGGGTTCTGTAAACTTTTCCTCAAAGGGTCATATAACAAATATGTTAGGCTTGTAGGCCATACAGTTACAACTACTCAACTTTGTCATTGCAGTGTCACTGCAGCTGTAGACAATACCTAAACAAATGGGTGCAGTTGTGTTCCAATGAAACTTTATTTACAAAAACAAGGCTGCAGTTTTCCAAACCCTGTTCTAACTCAGTCCTTGTAATTCCATTGTTGTTACCAATGATTCACTCAGGAATTCAATTAGTCCTTGGAGTACCCAGGAACAGCTTCATGGCTTGTGGTAGAATGAATCATGTCTCCCACAAAGTCATGTTCAAGTTTCAACTCCCATTCCTATGGGTGTGAGCTCATTTGTAAATAGGATCTTTGACGATCCCATTTGGATGAGGTCGAAATCAATCAGAGTGGGCATTAACTCAACACGATTGGAGCCCATATGAGGAGAGGAAATCTAGAAGAGACAGAGATGACTCAGCAGGAGGAGTAAAACCTCAGGAGAAGACCAAAGGAAACAGATGCTCATGTGACAGAGACAGAGTTATATTGCCAACAAGCCACCTCCAGGGCACTATGGATTTTGGAGAAAACACGGCCTGCTGATACATTGATTTTGGACTTCTAGCCTCCAAAACTGTGAGTCGATAAATTCCTATTGTCTGTGACATTTGTCATAGCAGCCCTGGCAAACTATTACAGGGACCAATTCTGACCAAAGGGGTAGGAAGGGAAATTTTCTTGAGGTTACTGGGAAATGTGTTTTGGCTTTGAAGTAGAGCTATGGAGAGAGAGGTTGATTTCTTCTGAGTGCTGTCATTCTCAACTTTGAGACCTATAACTGCTGTAGTATACTATATAGATAGCAGAACAGAGCCAATATTATTGCAGAGAAATAGAGCCAAAGCCACAAGATTAAGCCAATCATGAGATCCCCACTACCTCTGAAATTATACTTAGGTGAGCCATTAATTTTCCCTATTGCTAATGGCAGTTTTGAGGTTAGATTTCTGTTGCTTAAAACCTGAGGCATCTTAACTCACAGGAATAGCTTCTGGACCCAACACTTGACTATGTTTCTAATACCCATTGTCTCTTTCAATGTCCAGGTGATCGATTCAATTTATGTATTTGAAGAATTAGTTTCCATAGTTCATAATCTAATTGAATAAACATGATCATTCTCTCATCTACACCTTGCATTTTTGTTGACAAATGATAACCACTTATTTTGACTGTATATGATAAGAGGAAGAAAAGATGTGTTCCTATGAATGGGTCAGGAAAGAAAATAGGGACAGAGAAAGATGGATGAGAAAGGAGAAAGAGGAAGAAAAGGAAGAAATGTGGTGTGGTGGGCTGAATAAAGGCCCCTCAAGGATGCCCGTATCCTAGTTTCCAGAATGTGGGGATGTTACCATTCACGGAAAGAGGGACTTTGCAGATGTGATTACATTCAGTATTTTGATATGTGGAGATTACCCTGGATTATACAGGTGGGCCCAGAGAAATCACAAGAGTCATCACAAGAGGCAGGAAGGAGAATCAGAATGAGAGAGAAGGAAGGAAGGAAGCTGAGGTCAGGGGGGTAGCAGCTATGCTGCTGGTCTTGAAGATAGAGGATGGAGCCCCTAGAGGCTGGAAAAGGCCAGGAGTTGGATTCTCTATAGAGCCTCCAGAAGGATGTCCTGCTGACATCTTAACTTTAGCCCAATGAAACTGACTCAGGAATTCTGACCTCATGAGATGATGAATTCGTGTTGTCTTAAGCCACTAAATAATTTGTGGCAATTTGTTACACCAGCCATAAAAAACTAATACATAGGAAAAGACAAGAAAGGAGGAAATAAAGGGAATGGAAGGCAGAAGAAGAGGAATAGGACGGAGGATGAGAAGCAGAGGGAAAATCTGACTGATTAGAGAACTGTGGGAGTCAGAAGACTTGGAACACCAATCACTTTACATGTACAAAAATGAGGGAAATTTGTCCCAGAAGAGTAGTGTATATGGCTGACATAATAGGAGAAGGGTGAGGTTTTAGTCCAAGGAGTAGGTCAGAGTAACAACAGATGAACTTAGTCTTGGGAAGAAGGAAGCAGAAGAAAATTTACATTTACACTTATTAAATACTTGCAATAATTGTTGGCCTTTGCAATGGAAAAATATTACTGCCAGTTTTACAGATGAGAAATCTGAGGCTCATGAAATATGAATAAAAAGTGAAGCCAGTCTGTTCTTTTCCCCCATTTTCCAATAAATTCTTTTTACTAGCTTAAAAAAAAAAAAAAAAAAAAAAAGTGGAGCCAGGATTCAATATCAGGTTGGTCTTCTTCCAGATTGACAGACTAAAGTACCTGAAAAGAAGAAAAGTGGGAAGAGCAAGGATATCTAAATTAGGAAGGGAGAGAGGTATGTATTTGCGTATGTGTAAGTGTGTGTGTGTTTGTGTGTAGGAGGGCAAGCTGAGACTTACTGATATGCTTGCCAGAATGCTGAGGAAAGAGTTAAACAAGAAATGAATATTAAGATTTCTGGGCCTCTGGGGTATACATTAACTTTAATTTGTGACATGATCTCTGACAAGCCCACATCCCACACCAGGGGCAATATCTTTGAGCTGAGTCACTACCAATACCATTGCTTTCTATATCTTTCTTGAATCACTTCTCTTTATAAACATGTTCATCATGCACAAATAAATCAGACCTACTTGGATTCTATGTTTTTTACCTTTCTATCATAATTGAAATAGGTTGGACACTACTAATGATTTTAGTTGCTTACTATAAAATCTTGGCACTTTCTCTGTGATACATACTCATTGAGAAAATATTCTTCTACCCAACCTCCTTCTTTATTTTTCCTCTCACTGTTCATTCCAATTAAAAAACACTTGGATTGAACCCCTACCATATGCCAGAAAACAGGCTAAGCAGTGGAGTAAGATATAGAAACCCTAAACAAATAGGAATACCAGACACTTACTTAAGCAATCTTTTAAAAACGTGAAGAGGTCAATGACTTTGAAATACCCAGGATGGAAAGCAAGTTCAGTGAAGGGGAGTCAGGAAAGCATCTGGAGTGGGCTGGATTGTGTTGTGGAGACCTGATTAAGTTGGAAACAACATTTTCTAGAACCTCTCTCACTGTATGGTCAATAGAGAAAATTGCACAAGATTTGAAAGACAGATGTGAATAAGTAGTCATTACCCTCAAAAGGTATTTGTGGTCAGTTACAGTGATGGGTAGATGCAGACATGACTAAATGATGCCAGACTGTCCTTGCTCTTCTCTGTTTTGCATACAGCTCGTCTTACTGAATACTGCTGAAGCAAAGAAGCCTGGGCCCACCACCATGTGATTGGCAGCAGACCAGAAGTTTAGTTAACCACATAGAGGCAACAGCTTTTCCTAGACCTTCTCATAAACTCCCCACTCTGTGATCCCACCTAGGCATGAGGGCATGCTTGCATTTCCCAATTCCCTGCAAGCTCTGAGAACAGATATGAGAAAATACTAGATCTTTAGAAAAGACTTTAAAAGTCTAATTTGGGTAGGAGTAAAAGTCAACAGGGTTGTACCCTGTGGTCAGGATAATCAGAGGGCACTGTGGTGGCCTAAATTCTAGTGGCCTAGGAATACCCTGAGGAATAACTTCTGGAAGTAGAATTCTGTTTGAGAAGGCAGGGATGGTGAAAATAAAGGAGAAGGTACAAGTTGTACTGTGAGATGGGATGAGAAGAGAAAAATTTTGGAAACTACTGTGAAAATTACTACACAAAGGAGCCATATTATTTACTCAATAATATTCATTTTGAGAAATTTCAAATCTATAGAAATGGTGAAAGAATAATTTATTGAATATCCAAAAAAACTTCAACTAGATTGACCAATGTTTCTCTTCCTCCTTTTCCTTCCTCTTCTTCCTCTTCTTCCCTCTTCCCCCTCCTCCTCCTCCTCCCTCTCCTACTCTTCATTCTCTCTCTCTTTCTCATACTCACATGCACCCACACTCACAGATTTTTTTTTTTTTTGCTTATACATTTGGAAGTAGGTTTCATGGTTCATAATCACAACACTTAGTATTTCCACAAGTATCTCCTAAAAATAAATACATTAACCTACATAGGCATAATATCTTTATCAACACTCAAGAAATGTATTATGTTGTTTTATCTAATATGTATTATATACTTTTAATTTTCCAAATTATTCCAATAATATCTTTTGATCCCTTACTACCCTAAAGTTCATTCTACAGATTGAGCTTTTATCTGGGAGCTTTTTAGACATGCAGAAATTCAGATCATGCTCTCAACCAACTGGACCAGAGCATGCATTTTAGCCAGACTCCATTGGCCCTAAATACACTAAAGTTTGAGAATCACCACTTTTTAGTGTTTGTTTACATTTCAAACCAGGATCCAATTAAGAATCCCATGTAAAATTTTGTTGCCTTCCCTCTTTAGAATCCTTTAACCCAAATTCTCCTGCCTTTTTCATTCTTTCTTATGACATTTACTTTTTTTAAAGAATCTAGGCCAATTGTATTATAGAATGCCTCTTTATCTGTATTTGCCCAATTGTGTTCTTATGACTACATTCAGTTTAAACACACTTTGGCAAAGACACTACATAGGTTCTGCATACTTTCCATTGAATCCAATCAGGAGGCATGTAATGTGCATTCTTTCATTACGGGCTTTGCTAAGTTTGACCACTTGGCTAAGTTAGTGCCTGCTCTGAATGCTTGATTGTAAAAATATCTTCTTTCCATTGAAATTAGAATATAGTCTGTGGGATGATATTTTGAGATCAGGGGAATATCCCATTCCTAAATAACTTTTTATCCAGCAGTTTTAACATCTATTGATGATTCTTCCCTAAATCAATTATTATATTGCTGGCCACCAAGTGGTGATTGTTTAATTCTATCATTTATCTATCCTCATTGACATTATTCTTTAAATTTTTTATTTCATTATTCCATTTATCTATCTATTATCTACCATCACTATGGACTTACAGATGCATTTATTATTCAATGCAGTAAAATCCATTACATTTATTGCTATTTTTCATTTCAAATTGTCCTATAATTGGTAAGAGGACACCTCTCTGTGGCAGTTTCTGTGCCATTTTTTCTTTTCCCCATAAATCAATGAATGTTTTCTTGCTTTCTTTTACAATAAGATGGTTCTCAACTTGCATTTTACTTTTCCTAGCCATGTAATGTGTCATTATTTTTGAGGAACATGGTTTCATTGACTGGACAATGGTATTTAGAAACCAAGATCTGGAGACTAGGTATGTGCTTTTATATAAGCTTGTATATGTTTTATATGTTACTGTTTTCAGACCATTTTAGTGGACAAAGCTAGGATATAATCTAACAAAATATCATGAGTTCACACTTACATCTCCAATACAAATCCAAGAAGGTATCTGCTTTTTTCCTTGAAGATACCCTCTAAGAATGAAGTACATTTGAATATGGCCTTGGCAAATCTCTGCTTTGCTTTATTCTTAATGCAGAATCTTGATGGAGTGGCCCATGGAGCAGCATTGCTGGGGTAGCTGGAGTTACTCACAAGTAGTAGTCATGAGACAGTTAAACACTAAATCCTGCTGTGTGACCTTGTATATTAAATTAATCACAATACTTCGCTAGTGCTTGTCCTGTAACAGATGCTCTTTTAAGTGCTTTACATGTATTAATTCGTTGAATTATCATGGGATCCTAAGAACTAAGTGGCATTATTACTCTTGTTTTACAGATTAAAAACTGAGAGATTGATTAGTTTGCCTTGGCTCCCAGAGCTAGTAAGTGGAGGAGATCAGATTCAAACACAAACTATCTGGCTCCAAGCCTGGGCTTTCCCACCACACTTTACAGTGTCTTAGACTTTAAAAAACAGAAGAATGAACAGCTATGGACCAAGAGGCTGAAACTCCTCTGCAGTTGATATATTAAGGTCAATACCTGGAAATGACCAGTCTGGTATGGAAAATCTTGAAATGCAGGCCATTATGTGACAAAGAATCTGACAAGAGAACTTAAAGTGTGATTCAGATCAGGACAAAGAAAGAATGAAAGAAAAGAAAAGGCAAAACAAAACTATTTTGTCCTGAATTACCTTGCAATGATGGATGTGTAGGACAGAGTGTAAACTATAATGTAAACTATAGTCCATGGTTAGTAGCAATGCTCCAATATGAGTTCATCAATTGTAACAAATGTACCACACTAATGAAAGATGTTGTTATTGTGGGAAAGCATGGGAAGGGTAAGGGGTGGGGTATATAGGAATCCCCTATATTTTTAATGTAACATTTATATAATCTAAAGTATTTTTTTAAAAATATGAAAAGTATTTTAAAAAAATAATTTTGAGGCTAGGCACACAACTAGGCCAGCTTCTGTGGCAGAGGGCTTCCTAGCCCCCACCAAGAAGGGATGGTTTATAAGGGACACTTGGTGCCTTTCCCATGGGCTCTATACTACACCCCCTCCTTGCTGTTGGGAATGCTGTCTCCTTTGCAGCAAAATTTCCTTCCACTAGCCAGGTTGTTCCCCAGATCTTCAGGAACCATAGACTGTGGCCAGTGACTGGCTGCCTGAGCAGGTAAGAAAGGATGTGCCCTTGCCCTTTGGTGAGACCAAAACTATGGAGCTGGTCATGCTTCAGAGCTTCCTGGGGGGGACAGACCAATGCCAGTTCCCAGCTGAGAACTCATTCTTGATTCACTTTTTCCACTGCCCTACCCAGCTTCTCTTCCCTGTTAGAATCCGGGGCAGCAAGACCATAAAACCAGCCATTTTAACTATCAGTTACTACCACTTATATTTTTGTGGCAAACTGTCTCTTTGGATATATTAAATTTGCTTATTTATTATGATTTTTCTTTGGGTGTTTCTTATCAAAGATGACATTCGACTTTTATTTTCTAATAACATTTTACATAAAAAAGATGCCCACATAAATTGCATCAGGAAAGCAATAGCTCAAGCAGTTGAGCCCTGTCCTTGCCCAAGCCCAGTTCCTAAATGGAGATAGACTCAAATTCTGAAACTGATGGTTGGAAGGGGGAGGGGAAGTAGAGGCTAGAAAATGATAGCTTCATGGCACATCAGATTTTTCTCAGTCTGGTGTTTGTGGATGGTATAATTATCATAGTCTCTATATGTGCTTTTTGTTCAAACCAAATAAAAACTAGGGTTTTCCATTCACAATGCAATAGTTTAATCCTTTATTTTATGCAACCGAATTTTTATACTATTTATAACATTATGGCCATGTTTTACTATATCATGTAAAATGCTAAAATTATAGCCATGTTTTATGTATAAAGTATCCCATTTGTTCCAAACTTTAATCTAGACCCAAACTCTGGGTTTAATATGTAGAAATGAAACAATTTTAAGAAAAGCATTTTTATGTTTAGTTGATTTCACCTGAAGGTCCAAAACATGACTCAAGTTTGTTTTCAGTCTGTTTGTCAAAGCATATCATTGTGTATTCTGATTGTCTCTAGGCCAAACTGTGAAATGTCTAGATTCCAAAGTAGCAGAATGCGATCTAGTCTCAACAACTCTTCCCCACTTCCATGAAGCAGCCATCAGAACTAAGGTGGCTCAGCTTAGGTAAGATGTTAATGTTAGGCTTCATGCGGAAAAAGGCAACATCTATAAAACAAATCGCCAAATATGTGATATGATCTAGGTGTGATATGTGATCCAGAAGCTGGTGGTGTACACACACACAATTGAAGAGTCGTTTAAAAGTTCCTTCCAATAAAAAGAATAAATTAATCTATAATAATCTTGTATACTTTTAAGTATGCAATTTTTTAGATATATACATACAGAGTGGTAGACAAATCACAAGTACACAGCCTAATGATTTTCCACAAAATAAATGCAAATGTGTAATGAGTACCCATAGTCAGAAATAGAATATTATCAGCATCCTATCAGGGAACCTTGTGCCCCTCCTAGACACTTATTTTCCCTGTGTGTAACATATATCCTAACTTCTAATATCATGGATTTTATATGTATCATAAAATATATAAAATACATTCTTCATCTTTTTGGCCTCACATTTTGGGAATTCTATCTATGGATTTTATGTAGCAATAGTTTTGTTCATTTTCACTGCATTGCATTGAATGAACATACCACAAAGTATTTAACTGGATATTTAATTGTTGTGGTTTATTTCCAGCTTGATGATTAGAAATAGTGCTGCATATCTTTAGTGAATATGTGTTGATAGTTGTATATATAGCAAACAATAGAAATACAGAGTTGCAGGATAAGCTTTAGGAGTCGGTGCTAAACTGTTTCTCAAATTGGTTATATCAGTTTACATCTCCACCAACAGAGTATGAGAATTTCAGTTGCTTTACGTCCTCACTGACACTTGATCTTGTCTGTTTTTTCATTTTTGCCATCCTGGTAAGCGTATTTTAGTATCTCATTTGATTTGCATTTCCTAGACGTTGAACATTTTTTTCACCTCTTTATTTACTGTTTTTCTTACACTGTTGCTGCAATGCCATAGTGGAATAGCATAGACTTGGACATTATATAAACTTCAGTTTAAATCCCAGCTTCCTTACTCTTTACTGGGTGCCAGTATGCAATTCACTTTCACTTTTCGGAGCCTCAATTTTCTCAACTTAGTCTAGGAATAATAGCATGTATACTGCCGGATTACTCTGAGGAATAAAGGAAAACAAACGTTAGTTCCCTCACTCCCCTCTCCTGGTCCTGCCCCCACGCCATCTCTTTTCCTTGCTAACCCTGACCTCCATGTACTTGCTGTATATGGCCACCACCATCCCTCTAACACATCCTAACCCAGACTTTCATTCCTTCATAGCTTAAATCCAATCTACTGCCAAATCATTCAGATATACCCTCCACCATGGCTCTTTCAGTCTTGGCTTTGCTTTCGTATTATGGCCCCTCATTATGCCCTCCTCAGTTTGAATTCCCAGATACTTCTCCTTCCTGTCTTCTTTTCTTCCAGTCTCCCCACCTCACTTTCCTGAAGGGTCTCCATGTGGCTACTAATTTGGCACTCCTAAAGCAGCCTCATTCTCATAGTAGGACAGCTATCTGATCAGTCTCTCTTTCGGCTACATAATCTTACATTGCCAGCTTCCTTACCTCTCTTATCTTCTTCCTCAGGGCATGACTGATTTCTATTATTATAGCTCCGTACCAAGGTATCAACTGTTTCAGGGCCTCTGCATGAATTACTTATCCTCCTAACAATAAGAAAATAAAGATTATTATTCAACTTTGCATATAGGAAAACCTGATCCTTAAAGAGTTTAAATAAATTCCCCCACAGTCACACAGCTGGCATGAGATGGGGTTGGTATCAACACTCATTTTGTTTGATTCTAAAACCTATGCCTTCTTTAATATGCTCTTTGTTTTCTTTAATAACGGCTTTTGTATCCCTGATACAAAAAAAAAAATTAATTTGAATAAAATCAACCTAGTCTCTTACTTGTGAACACTCTGGTTTTGCAGGTCAGAAAACAGCAGAGGGCAGTGCAATAAGTTCAGACCATTATATAAAGAGGTCAGTAAAATGCTGTAAAACTGCAAAATAAAAAGGAAGTATTCTCCATGTCCACGATTTCTGGAAGATTTCACTACAAGGCAATGTTGAGCACGTTGGAGGATGTTTTCATCAAGGATATTCTCGGTTTTTAGAAAAGCAGCTCCCATTGCTGACAGTGAGGCTGTGCTAAAAATTGCATTTTCTACTCCCCAGTTTGAGCTATTTTTTATTTCATGTAATATCACATATGGGTAAACAAATCATAGCAGTTAAGGCCAGATCTGTGTGCCACTAACATCTGCAAGAGCTGTTGGTTCTCCAGGTGAGTTTCTTGCTCAATCACCTCATTAATTCATCCTGGGGAGAGAAAAATGCAACTTTGGCTTAGGAATGAAATTGTTATCCAACCTCGTTATACCGTTATCATTAAATATGTTATTTCCACGTTATTATGTATTGAAAATATGCAAGCCAAGTATTCTTTTCTAGTTGGTTTCTCTAATTTGCAGAGAAATTATTTATTTATTTTGCCTCGGTAGTAAATTAGTATTGCCTAGGAGTTTAAATTATGAAAGAGGGGCTTGAGGGTATGGGAAGCAACTCATTTTAAAGCTAGGAAGAACTGTAGTTACTTTTGCTTTGCTTTTTTACTGTGGCAAGAAAATGGTTTGCATATTAAGAATATCATAAATATAAATTTCATTGTTTACTAATTTTTATGTCAATCATTAAAACAATAAATTATTTAAGCTGAGCATAAACTTTCTCATTTATTTAGATAAGGAATGTATGACATATTTCCCTATGTGGCTATGTAACCACACTGCCATGGTATAATACATTCTGGCCTAAAAGACAAATTTTGAAGGGAGCGCTGCCTTCTCTTGCTTCTCTTTTTCTCACATATACATATACATACATGAGCATGCATATTTACGTAGTGTGTGGGCATATGTATATGTGTTTGAGTGAATGTGTGTAATTCAATGACTGAGAAGATTTTTTAAGTTGTGACTACAGAAAAACCTTAGAAAGATTTATTTAAAAAGGGTATGACTCACACTCTGGAAGGGGAACTGTGTGAGCTTTACCATTAGAGCTTTGCACTGCAGACTAAGAAAATTAGAGCAGGTTCTGCTGTCCCTCTGGTTCTTCCTCATCAAGGAGCTTTTGAGAATCTCCGTGTGTCAGTTATTACAGTCTCTACGCTCATCTCACGTGGGTCCTCTTCTGGGAGTTTCACATTATTTTCATTCTGCATGACCTAATCTGGGGTAAAACCATCTGGTTCTTGTTTTAGAAACTTTCATTACTGAGGTTAATCACGTCTTCTGCAGTTACTCAAAGTCCATGTGACCTTGACCAAGCTGCTCGTGTTCTCTAACTTTAGTTTATCCAGCTGTAAAACATTGATAGTAGTGTCTACTTCTTCCTCTTGTGAAAAATAAATGCAATATGTGTAAAGCACCCAGTCCATAGTAAATTCTCAAAATGTCAGTTATTATTTTTAAATACAGTCCTCTCACTTATCAAAGCACTCATCCTACTTCATTATAATGGCTAATTTACCCTCCCTTCTAAACTGTAAGGTATAAAAGTGGCAACGGTGGTATACAATAATGACATCACATATATTTTAATTAATTAATATCTTATTATTAGATCTTTATTAAGGGATTTCTACAGAATATTTTGCTCTCCATCTACATTTTCTACACCTATTGGCCATGGCTGGAAATACTATAGCTCCTTCTATTTTTAAACCAATTGTTGGTAATGCGACATGAAACAAAGCCATGTGTTCACCAAACCATTTCATTTTCTCCCTTGGCACAAGAGAAGACCATATTTCCCAATCCCCTTAAACCTCAGTGAGACCAGGCAAACAGAAGTTTGGAATGGAAGTAAGGTTCACCACTTCCAGGCCTGACTGTAACACATCACACACAACCTTCATGCTCTCTCTATTCCCACTTTCCAGCCTTGGAAGGAAAGGCTCCAAGGAGCTGGAGCCACAGGAAGGGAAGTGCCCAGTCCTCTGAGTCACTGCTTATAGAAGAGCACCTCAAGGGTCTCTGATGAGAAAGAGAAATAATATGTTACCGTATTAAGTGACCAAAATTGTGTTGTATATATATGTATATATATTTACCACAGTTTGGCCTGGACAACAGGACTAATACACTAAATTAAATTGGGAGATTTTGTATTCTATTTTGGTGGGAAGAGTCACTTCCTGTTTGGAATGGGAGTTGAAAGTTTGCATCTCATAGGCTCGGCAACATCTCTTGATAAAATATTCACCACGAAGGAGTAGTTCAAGAGAAACTCGGGATTTCCTGTTTAATCACTGCATGTCCAATATTATTCACTTACTCACTCATTCATTTACTTATTTATTCAACAACAATTCACGAGTGCCTTCAAAGGGAAGAAGACTGAATATAGAGTGGTGAACAAGGCAGCCCTTTCCCTCATGGAAGCTTACTCATATGAGAGAAACAAAATACAGACAACGTTTCCAAATGAATGTATAATAAAATGTCAGGCCGTGGAAAGTGCTGTGGTGGACAATAAAGAGGATCTTTGTCTTGCTCTTATTGGTATCCCCAATCCCTACAGGCACCTGGCACATACACAGAAAGTGCTGAAGGGAATTGAATTATGTAGGCTGTTTGGGAAGAGATAGCTCTGCCCTTCTATCCCTCTGCCCTCATATTCAGAGTTCAGGACATTTGCTGAGCCACATTTTACAGGTGAGGTGTTGACTTAAAAGGCAAATTTCATACCTAAGCATTAGGGCACTGGATGTTTGGCCAGTTGTTAGGAAAGCAGTTCTGGTACAATTTTGCCTTGTCTTTCTCTTTTATTTATTTATTTTTAACCTTTCCCCATTATTTCTATTTTACTCATATCTTCTGGGCATAAACTCTTGCTGAATTTAGAGGCTACATCATGTCACCTAGTGTTGTGTACACATTTTCTTTAACCTCATTTGTTATTCTCATTGTTTCATGATGACTGATGTTTTCTTGGCTGCACTACACTATTCTATGAGTAAGAATAGAACTCTAATGACAACATGATCTTGGTCTGGTTCCAGGTACTTAATAATTCTGGGAGGAGGGTATCACTTATGAATTCCCTAAATTAGCCCTCTTGGCTACCTACATCTTTTCCAATCTTTTTTTCCCCCTATGTTCTGCTGTGGCTTTGTGGTAACATTCCTATCATTTCTATACCAACGGCCAAAACCATGTTCTTGCTCCTGCTGAAAGCACCACAGCACCACAGTTGTGCCCCTGCTGCTTCTGCACAAGACCACTGGCACCCAATGGGCAAAGCGCTGGCCGGTGTCTGTACCAATCTTCCTTTGCTGCCATAACAACTGAACATTTCCTTGAACCAAATTATGCCCCTCATATCTCCCCCTAAAAGATATTATCTGAAAGCTCCTCAATTCGTCAGCAGTCTCCAGACTATCCCAGACAGATCTGAACTTTAAGGATACCCTTGGTTATATAATACAATTTTAAGTTTCTCTGGGAATCTTAACAGCCTCTGGCCCAGATTTGGGCACACAGTGGGCTCATAATGAGTGAAAGAAGTTCTTCCCATTTTGCATGGGGAATGTTAACTTAAGCTGGGCTTTTGGTACATGTAAAGCTAGCATGTTGCCCATAAATTTGTGTATAAGGATAGTGGTTTGAAAATCTGGTTGCATATCAGATACCCCTGAAAGGCTTTATGAAAACATAAGTGTCTGGGCTCCATCATGTATTTTCTACTTGAGAATCTCTAAGATGAATTTAGGGAACTTATACTTTTCCACCTCTCTTCGGGTGATTCTAAAGCTGCGAATCTGCAGATTCCTCTTGGAAACCACCCTACCAGAAAAATGTAATATTCAATTCCATTGCAGCAACATGTATTAAGCACCCTGTCAGGAATGATGTGGATACAAAGGGATTCTGTTAGTCCCTTTCCTCAAATTACTCAAAATATAACAAGAAGTGGTGTCTGAAATGTAAAGAAACAATTAGAATAGGGTATGATAATGAAACAAGAAGTCTCTACAGCAGTCTCTGTTGCTAGAATCATTTTGGTCTCTTTTATTGCCACCTTTGCTGTCAGCAGTGGAATTTTACCATTAAGGACCATTCCCATGGTAACTGAATTAAGCTATTTTCTTAAGAAGTGTTTGGGTTATTTCTCAGAAAGTGGTTTTATGAGTCATGGTCTTTGTGAGCTTTCCCTTTCTTCTCGAGATGACAATAAATCTGACTGAGATTAAAATGGAATTTACTTTATTTTCTAGTTTTATTGCTTTGAAAAACAACTATGAGTTTCAACACAGGTATGTTGGAGAGGAGTCATTTAATTTTCACTGATTTATTTTCAATGTCTTCTGCCCTATGTGACTGTCATGGACAAAACTTGGTGGAGTTAGCTTAACTACAGTATTGGTGAGTTTGTTTGGTTATCAGAGGTGGTCACCACTGACTGGAAATGCCATCCAGAGCAATTTTTATTTTCAGCATCAACTCTAGATCACTCCAAACATCTCTGAGAAAATACACCCCTCCATCCCCACCATGACAACCTTGAAAAGAGACAGAAGAGGGAGGTGGATAGGAACATAGACTTGGGAGTCAGATGACTTCAGTTCAAAACTCAGTTTTTACATTTTCAGGCTAGATCACTTGGCAAATTCATATCTATGAGCCATAGTGTCTTCATCTGCAAAAAGGGGATAAGAATCTTTACAAAATGGTGTTGTTGAAAGGATATATGATAATGCACAAAAAGCATAATAAATTGTAATCATTTGTGGTAGGCAGAAAAATGGTCCCCCAAGGTGTCTACACTCTAATCTCCCGAATCTGCAAATAGGTTATCCCCGAATCTGCAAATATGTTAACTTATAAGGTATAAAAAACTTTCTAGATGTGATTAAGGCTAAGGAGATGGGGAGATTATCCTGGATTATCTGAGTGTGCCCAAACTAATCATATATGTTCTTAAGGGAAGAGAACTTTTTCAGGTTGTGGTTACAGAGATGTGACAATAGAAGAAGGATGAGAGAGATGAAATGTGGCTAGCTTTGAAGATGGAGGAAGGGCCATGAGACAAGGAGTGGAGGTGGTTTGTAGAGGCTGAAAAAGGCAAAACATATTTTCCCCCAGAGCCTCCAGAGAGGAACTCAGCTCTGCCAACACCTTGATTTTAGTCCACTGAGATCCATTTTGGACTTCTGACCTTCAAACCAATAAGATAATAAATTTGCATTGTTTTAATTCACTAAGTTTATGATTGTTATGGCAACAATAGAAAATGATACCATCGTTATTATCATTGATCATGGTGACCAGGCTTGCTTTTTGTAGAGATTGAGCTAATGCTGATGTGCTTGAATTTCTGGTGCTAATCATCCTAGAAACCACATCTCTCCTTGTCTCTAGGTTGCATTCCTGCAGGTCACCCATAAGCAAAATGGTAATAGTAACTAATAGAACCAAAACCCTCAAATTAGAATCTAATGACCATATGTGGGGTTAATTCTGCTTGTCTTGTCACGGCCAGATCCTGCTCTTTAAAACTCACATCTGACTTAAAGAGAAAAAAATTCACTAATGAATCCCAGAATTATGTGGCATACTTTGCACATGTAAGCATAGATTTTTCTCCTCTGTCAATCTTATGTTAAAAAGAAAAGATAGACACAAAAATAACATAAGCAAACAATATAGAAACAATATAAGCAAGAATAATTTTGACTCTTTTGAGTAACTTCTGTACTACGAATCTCCTAGTTGGTGTCTTTCTATACAACACTCTGCCCTGTACCATCAAGGGCAGTGGTGATACAGCATTTCTGAAAAGTGCTACTATTTTCTTATAATTATTAACCCATTCCAATTTCAGGCATGCTCATATTGTGAAAAAAAATCGTGCCTTGGAATTGATGAAATATGTGTAAGTTTTGAACAGCTAAGATGAGAAGAGAGCATTACAGTCATGAAAAGACCACCAGCTTTGAAGTCAAATAAACTTGGATTTAAATCCCAGTTCTACCCCTCTCTGTATGTATGACCTGTGTGACCTTGGACATATTACTTAATCTCTTTGTACTTAGGTTTCCTCATTGTAGGATGAGGAAAATGATCTGTACCCTGAAGGAAGCTTGGGAAGAGTGAATCAGATTTTAGATCTAAAAGCATAATTTATATGCTAACCTTCATTTTTCTTTCTTCCTTAACTGCCCTTCTGGCAAATCTTCAAGGACAAGCTGAGTAGAATCAGGGTTCTCCCAGCCTGCTCCTTCCTTACTCCAGACCTCATCCAAGGAATCAGGCTTAGCACAGCTATGAAGGGAGGAGTGAGATTTGTATTATGGAAACGCTTCTTTTATCCTTGACTGGAAACATTAAAACCAGCTTCCAATCCATTGGTGCAATCCATTGGTTTCCTGAAGGTGGAATGTTCTGCACTTTCAGATAGACAGAAAAAACAAAGAAACATGGAAGCAGGGGCTACTTCCAAGGAAATGTCACTGGCAATTAGTGCTGTCTGCACATTGAGGGGTACAATGCTCAGACAAAACATTCAACACTACTTAAAAAAAATATTTCTCCCTAATTAGCTCTCCTGTAACTCTGAAGGGAAAAATACACAGAAGAGAGCATTCACTAACAGCTTTGCTTCCTCTTATCATCAATAGTTTTCAAAGTTTGCAAATAATGGATGTGAAAAGGATATGGCCTTATGCTTTTCTCCAAATGAAAGGACTCTTTGGTCATTAGGTCAGAAAACCACTGATGTGCTCTCTGCCCAATATCAAGAGAAGGAGGGAAGAAGGCACAGACAGTTTCAGAGACAATTTTAAGACAGGAACAGGAGCTCATTAAAACAAGGGAGGAGACCTTCTAAGTGCAAGCTTTGTGTAACTGCACGGATTGCACATCTGTGAAGCCAGCTCTAATCTGTTCCTTCTCTTATCTATGGCATTCATTATGCATCTAATGGGAAAGAGCAAATGTCTCAAACTCCTGTCACTTAAAAAAGTAAATTAGTGCTTTTAAGTTAAAAGCATTATGCAGGAATGCTAAGAGTATTAGGTAATACATGTCTGGGATTGGGATGACTTTAGCACATCTGCACCTCACCTCATTCTGTCTTCTTTTTGCCTTTTATTGCTGTCAAGGCAACATAAATCTAGCAGACATCCCCAGGAATGCAGACAAGAAACAAGATTCAGGGTTTAGTGCTTCAGTATCAAGGGGAAATAAAGATGTATAGACCTTGATCTTGAGTCTAAGGTTTCTTTGTGTCATAGCTATCATATGCAAGGGGAAGACAATGAATAACACTTAATGTGGTTGTTAGCCGCTTGTTCATTATGGGATTAGAAGATTGCTCCTCCAATGGCGAGCAAATTGAGCTGGGTTTTGTTCTTTGCTCCATTTACTGTCTGTACATAGGCGAGATTTAAAGACCATACAAAGAACACAAGACTTCTGGAGATCAGGAAGTCCCTGGTCTTTAATCCTTTGCCAAGACTTTCCATATCTTTAGGATTAAGAATTGGAATTTTCCCCTGATTACAAAGGACATCTCTTTAAAAAGCTCAATAAATGTTATATCTCACTTCATAATGACCAATCCCAAGATTTTTGAGTGTTTATATTTACGGTGTTTTGAGAGTTTAAAACATGCGTTTTATAACACTATAGCTAGGAACCAAAAATGAAAGAGTAAACAGGAAGGATACAGCTTGTCCTCTCCCAGAACTTAAATCTAGGTGATCAAAT
>JAKSZT010049426.1:2388717-2410226 GCA_026826555.1 Tolypeutes matacus | reverse complement strand
TCCTTTCCTCTGTAAAGTCTTCCTAATATTATGATGCATTTAGTTGCTACTTTTTTTCCTTCTCCCATGGTTCATGGTACACATCAGAATGATGACTGCTATCATGTGGTATTGTAATTGTTTGCATACCTGTCTACCCTGCTCCTTAAGATGGAAACTATAATTTACACATTTTTTTATCCCTGATACCTAGCACAGTAGATGGTTAATGACCATTTAATAAGGAATGTCTGAATGAAGGATAAATAATAGAAATGGGCATTCAAATACAACAATTTGCTATTGGTCCATAATATGTTGGAACTGCTCCTGGGTAATTTGTGGCAAAACATACAATACATTATTAACATAATTATTGTTATCATCCATCATCATGGTCATCAAAATATATATATATATAGTTATTTGTATGTATATATACATGTGTGTGTGTGTGTGTGTGTATAGTTTTGCCTGAACTGCTTGAACTGCTATGAACAATCTGACAGCCCTGAGAAACACTGATCTGAGAATAAGAAGACCCAGTTCCCAATTTCTGGTACCCTCTCATCCATTGAGGAGGGAGCAAGATCTTAGCTAAGCCTTTGCAATATCTAGGAGCTGCAGTTCCTTACTCCCTTACTATTATACTCCCCCCATCTAGCTGATTACTAAACCCTAATTTTCACTTGATAAATATAAGTTCTACCAATTTCTACTATCACATTATAGCATTATAATTGTAATATATAAAATTTTGATGACAGGACATTACCATAAGAAACACAAGAGCCAATCAGTGGTAGTGGGAGAGAGCAGTGGGGGTGAGTTGGGAAGAAACAAATCTGCAGAGAAAAGAAATGCTAGTCCCAGAATAAAGGAATGATGTTAGACAGTCAAACAAACAAACAAACAAATATATATATAGCAGTCATTTTGATGACAATGATGATGGTTGATAACAATAATTATGTTTATAGTGTATTGTATGATTTGCCACAAATTACCAAGGGGCAGTTCCAACATATTATGGACCAATAGCAAATTGTTGCATTAAACATGCTGCTTCTTAAGGAATCAGATGTACCACAATCATCTGAACAAGCAAATTCTACTGTGTTGGTACCTTATGATCTTGTCTAATAGTGATGTAGTTCATTTCTAAATGGGGCGATAAAGTTAAAATAACATCTATTATGCCTACTATTGCCAGGGGGAGGTAAGTATGCTGGATGCTTTATATATGAAATATACATACATGAAATAAATATATATATATATATATGTAGAGGTATATTGAGATATATCCATTTACTCACAATAAAATCTCTGTGAGAATGGAAATAATGTAGGTAAAATATTTAGCATTAGAAAGCAAATGTGGCTCAAGCAGTTGAATGCCTGCCTTCCACATGGGAGGTCCTGAGTTCTGTTCCTGATGTCTCCTAAAGAAAAAAGGATAATGAGCAAAAAACAACCAGCAGACAATGAGCATACACAACGGGCAGATGAGGGAGCCACTGCTGGGGAGGGGGAAATGTTTAGCATTGTGGGGAGCTAGAATATATTGAATTTCCTTTCTTCAGAAAGAAGGGATTAAGTAGCTCTAGTTACAAACAAGCATGGAGCAGCCACCAGTCATCAACATATTGAGTAATTTATTTTTCTGTAAAAGAAATATACTGTTTTGCCAGGATCCTCTGGCCCCATTTTTCAGGGTTAATAGAGTTCAAGAAATGGTACTTGGAGACTAGCCTGAGTTTGTTTAAAAAGGAGAAAAGCACCCCAGATGAGAATTGGGGGTGAATTGCCTTAGCAGGGCCCTGGAAATAAAAAAAGGCTTGCTTAATTTACGAAGGTGGTTGCTAAGTTGAAGACCATGAAACATCCTTGTCCATATCAGATGTGAGTCAAACACAACCCAGATGGTGGAAAAAATAATAATAAACCCTTTAAAATAGCTCTTTTCTTGGCATCAATCAGTACACAAATTGGGAGATGAACAGGACCTGTGGAGAACACAGGGATGTGATCCTTGTATGGGGTGCTGAGGCAGGCAACGTGGCTCACCGAAAGCCAGACTCCTCGTTCCTTTGGTTTGGAGAAGAGCAGAGCAGGTGGCAGGGCCTCCTGAAATTTGTTTCATTTCAAGTATGTGATGGGCAACTTATTAAGTTTTTTTAGTTGGCTCTTCCAACCTCCTAGCAAGATAGGTATTGTTAGCATCATTTAACAATGAGTAATTACAGTGCATAGCTAGACAATGGAGAGTTTCTGGGCTCCAAAGCTCCCACTCTTTCCATTGCACCGCCCAGCCTCAGGGGAGGGCTTGGCATGCTTTCATAATTACATTCCGTGCAGTGTGGTTTGAGGGCTTGCTTTTTGCTAGCCAATGGACCACGCAGGAACTTGATATAGACTATGCTGATAACCTAGTTGAAAAGACAGATTCATACATATTATTCTAAATGCAGAGCAGATTGTGATGGCTGCTATAAAAGTGGGGGTGGGGGTAGGGCAGAGAAGGAGTATAAACCAAGTCTTTAAAAGAACATTTCCCAAATACACCATTCTCTCACATGTCTTCGTACATTTGAATGTGTTATTTTCTTCCCCATTCCCTCTCTAAATGTTCTAAGCCTGCTGGTTTTGTGAGAGTCAGTGAATAATTCATATGAATATTATTAAATGGTATTTATTGGGTAAGTACTCTGTATTGAAACCTATACTAGGTATTGAGAAAGATATAGCAAAGAATAAGATTGAATCCTACTCATTATAAACTAGTATAAGGTAAGGAGAGATTAAAGTACGACAGACCTGAATTAAAATCCGGATTCAGTTGCCCACCAGCTGCGTCACCAAAGCCGAGTCATAAGCTCCCAAATTCCCATTTCCACCCAGACATTTGGACGGACATCATGCCAGAGGACTGACTAATAAACCATTCTTCGGCAATCTGTTGTAAGACTCTCCTACACTTTAGACCACGTGATCTCAGCACCAAAAGTGGTTCATTATGGGGAGGCAAAAACTCCTGGTTTGCTGTCATCTGCACCAATACATCTAGGAGAAAGAAAACTGTTTGGAAGTGAGTGCAGACACACTACATCAAACCTACTGCTGTCTGCTGAAAGTTATGATAGAGAAGGACCTCAAACTTTCCATTAATCCCCAAACACAGTTGCTGGAAAATATCCAAAGCAATTTTCTCTAGTGGGTGTTGAGCTGAAGAGCAGGAAAAGTGGGGAGAATTGCTTGTCCTTTCAACCAATATTTGTAGGCTGTGAAAAAAGAAGAGGTGCCTCTAAGTCATATAGAAATGGGCTCAAATCCCAGATGTGCATGTCGTGCAATTTACTTACCCTATTGACCCTCAATTTCCTTCTGTGGCATTATCTAAGCTTCAGTGTCTTTGTGGACATTAAAGAGCCTAATGTAATAAAGAGTATAACAAAGCGTCTGACACATATTAGGTGCTCAAAAGAGCTAACATCTACCTTCTGCGCATTCAGGTTACTTTTATCCTACTCTGATTTGCTTTAGTCACTTGATGATTTACTTGTTTGAGGAAAGTCTCCATGTATATCTTTTATTTGAAGCCCATCTTACTGTCTTTTAAGTGCAGACATCTGAGGAATGCTATAGTTTAAGAAGAGTACAATTTTATCAATTGAGAAATTAGATATTTTTTAAGTAAATGGAATGAAAACAAGTAAATGTGCATTTAAAATAATTTTTCAAACCTGCCTACAAACTCATATGAATGAAAATTAAAATCTGCATCCTCCTTGGTAACCTCTCCCTTGTGTCGGAAATTATGCCGCAGCCAATCAGACCTGGCTCTGAAGCTCTACCTGCTGATGATTTTATTAATATTCCAATTGGGAAGATTGTAAATATTTTACTATTGTAGGTTGTGCAAACACTGGTATTTTTAAATGCCTCCAGCCATTCCCAGCTTCTAAATATTTCATGCTCTTGGATAGCATGCAATATGTGAAATGAGGTTCTGCTGTCAGATTTCCCAGATCTTTAAAAAATCTAAAGATATAAAATAATATTGAATAGTGTTAAGATAGGCATTTTATTTCCTGTGTAGGTTTCTTGTTGTTCTCTCTTAATGCAACTGAAATCAGCAGAAATGTTGATAAATGGAAGGATTGTCCACCAAATTTCTAAAACAAATGTACACATTTGCCTGAATTTTGCATGGATTTGCAAAGCACCAGTCTATATGGAATTGTTTTGAAGAGCTAAGAAAGAAGGAACAGCTTCAGAATCAATTCAAAAGCAAAACTACCTTTCCAAGGGTAAATAAGATGAATAGCGTTTACTTCTATTTTCAATGCCCAAAGACAAAGGGCATCTCAAAATACTTTGCAGTTGTGGGAGAAAATAGTCTTTCTTACTTTCCAAGTCAAAGGCAGGAAAGTGTAGTGGTGAGAACACTAGACTCGAGTTAGTATCTGGCTTCAGGAGAAGGGGAAGACAGAGTTGGCAACATTTTCCCTCAGAATCCTTGTCATAATATTCTCAAAGCAGCAGCCATGAATCTGTGCAGGCTGGCAGAAGAAATAATACCTATTTGTCATCTCAGAATTGAATGATCTTTAATATTTTTGTCAGTAGATCTGCATTATATTCCATAGGTAGGAATAAAGAGAACCATTTCAGCTAATCAGTTGGACAAATGAATAGTTTTCAAGAGCTACCAACTCAACACATCGTAGGAAGAGCAAAACTTGGGGAAAGATGAAATTAACATCTGACCTTCATCAGGGAAAGACTTCCTAAGGCACTTTAATACCACTCAGTCTCTGCTCTCCAAAAGTACTGCTCATCCTTTATTCCTCAAGTGTACCACAGGGCCTTTGCACATGCTATTCCCTTTATGGGGAAACCCTTTCCCTCCCTCCTTGCCCTTTTCTCTTTCTAATACACAACTATTCTTCCTCATTTCTCAGACCAGTCATCTCCTGAGTCCTCAAAATCACTCTTTTAGAGTGCAAGTCTTAGGAGTCATTTCATATACTTGCCTGTGATTTTTTTAAATTAATGTTTGCTCCCATTCTAGACTGTTGACTCCACAATGGCAGGAACATGTCCGGATTTACTCGCCATTGTGTCCATAGCCCTGAGCTCAACTTCTTGCACATCTGTTTAGTAAACATTTGTTGAAGTTCGGCATCAATGAATAACAGGCCACATATGGCACTCCATTATTTCCACGGTTCTGATAAGGGAGATGATCAGTCTTGCCACCCACTATTTTTTATTTAGTGACATGGGGAAAATCAGTTTTTACTAATTCCCAACTATGCTTCTGTGTTGGTTAAAGAGCCCTTTCCATAATTCCTGGTGCTGAAACTGGCACATGAGAGTGTACTGAAGACAGCAAAGTAGGAGAAGGTGCCAAGGATGAGGCCTCAAGACAATGAGTTCATTGTGTAGTAAGAATTGAGAGGCTCCACAGAGGGCAGTAACCCCAACTGATGCCTGCTATTGTACCGTTGGATCTTTAATCCTTCCTTGTTATTGCTAGCCAAATAAATTTAGCAAAAAATTTCTCTTCGTCTCGGTTTCCATTTCTTAAGAATTGGTACATGAAGTGCATTGGAATAATCAAAAGAGAAAATGCAAAATTTTATATAAATTATGAACATCTTTTGCTATTATTCTATCAAGAAAAAGTCCTTATATCTTCATTCCTATATTAGTTTCCACAGGCTGGAAATTAAGTGTCTGGACAAGTAGCATCAGGGAAGGGGTACCGTTAGCCTTCCCTTTCCCAATTCCCTAAAAGGAGAAATGTGATAGAATCACCCAAGGCACTTGCATTCACTCACTGATTCAGTCGTGCCTTTTTTCTAGGAACACCAGAACATTTACCCCTTCATCTCAACCTCACAGAGTGAAGAAAACAAACTGGAAATAGGATATAACTGCAAAAAGTCATGAAATTATTCACATGATTTAAGGTTTCTTTCTTGTAAACAATGATTATTTGAAAACAGTGTCGAAGCAAAATTCTTGGATCCTTTTCCAAATCTCAGTTGCTCTACATCTGCAAGAGACAGTCACTTTGTCTCTCTTCTTCCCCATTATCATCCCACCATTCATTCATTCATTCATTCATTCAAGAAACATTATTGAGCCTTTATTGTGAAGCTGATGCGAACTAGATGCTGGAGATATTATTGTGAGCAAAACAGCATGCTCCCTGCTCCCGTGAAGCTTACATATTATGCAGAGAGATATGTAATAATAATTTTAAAAATTATCTTAGAAACAAAAGTCGAATTACAATGTTGATAGAGACTTGAAGGAGGGGTATACAGGAGATTGACATCGCATAATCAAATACTTGACCCGGTTAGGTGGGTCAGGGATGCCTACCTGAGATCAGGTAAGTTGAGCTGGTGTCTGAAAAATAATATGAGTCGAAGTTACCTAGGGAAAAGGGGGCTACGAGGTGAGAGTGAAGAATAGCTTTCTGGTAGAAGAAAGCAGCGTGTACTAGGTTCTATGCCTATGACAAGTTACCCTTGTCCTCAGCTAACACTCCATGGCTTAGCATTTGATAGAGACAAGCTGAGAAACCCAGGCTCCACAAGACCCCTCAGATGAGTAGGGAAGGAAATTATAACAACATTTTTTGTCCTGGACAGACCATGATCTACCAAACCCATAACCTTGCTCAGGAAAACAAACAAAAATAAAATACAAAAACACAACAACCTTTAAGCATGTTTCTGAAGACAGTGTTTTTCCCCACCTGAATACTCATTTTCACCAGTTTAAAAACTTGCTCCAGAGGCTATCTCCTCTTCACATGTGTTCATAAAATTAATCTAAATTTAGTCTCTCCTATGTCCTCTGACTCTCTATCACCAAAAAACCACAAAAACAAAAAACTAAATATTCATCAATTGTAATGAACGTACCACACAAATGGAAGATGTTGTTAATATGGGAAAATATGGGAGGTGTAGGAAGCGGGGAATATGGGAATCCCCTATATTTTTATGTAACATTTATGTAATCTGAATACTTTTTAAAAAATAAAAAATATTTTTTAAAAAACTAAACAAAAAATAAGTCCCCTCGTGTTTTCTCCTTTCTCGCCCCTTCATCTTCTCTTACACATGTTTTCCTTCTATTTCCTTCCTTTATTGATCTCCATCCCAACCCTTTCTGCTATGGTCTCTGGACCTCTCATTCCATTTTTAACTAACTCCTCTAAATCCTCAAACTTAATGCCGAATTTTATTTACATCCAGCATCAGCTAAACCATAGTTTTCTTGTGAGCAACCCAGTTCTGCTTCCTCTGGCCTGTTTGTGTTTACCATTTAGTAAAATCCTGCCTGTTTATGAGAACCTACAGGGGGCTCTTAACATTACAGATACCTGAGCCTCACTCCCAGGATGAGGATTTATTGGCCTGGGTATGTCCTCGTCATAAGCATTTATTAAATTAAAAAATACCGAGGGCTAAAAAACCACTATAGGCTTTGAAGGATTGCAGGGCAGGGATTTTATCTCATGTGTCTATGTTTTTCTGGTCCTTATAGAGGGCTGGCACATGATATGCTCTCAATAAATGCTCACTGACATTAACATCTTTCATTATTGTGCTACAGTTGTTACAATTGATCAGCACATATTGAAGCATTGCTACTAACCGTGGAGCATATGGGTATCCCCTATATTTTTTACATTACATTTATGTAATCTAAATCTTCTTTAAAAATAAAAAAAAAAATTAAAGTAAGGACAAGGAGGAGTGGGGAAAGAAATGTTCATAACTTATAAAGATTCTATGAAAGTAAACACGTGGGTCAATGTATCTTAGGAGCTGACAAAGAACAAAGTGATGAAATATCCATGTTCTTGTACCTTTAAGTACAATATGTACAAAAAATAATATATAAAAATATATATTATTTCTGTATGAAACCCGGATATATTGGTATACATCTACAATAGAGTTTATACTCCAAAATATATTTATTTTTTAATGCTTTAACTCATATGTACTTAGTTTAAAAAAAAAAAAGTTTCCTTCACTTAGGAAAAAAATGCTCACTGAATTAAACAAAACTTCAACCTCTTTTTGTATCTTATTCACTGGGCTCCACAAAAATCCAGGGGCTTTCATTTCCTTTCCTAGAATGGTTTTGGAGAAATTGGAGCTCAAGATCCCATAAGGAAAGTGTAAAGACTTTTCCCTAAGGAGTTTTATCCTTCTACTAGCCTCATTCAAGTTTTATCAACAATAGCTCTGTAAACGTCAGCCTGCAAACTCATGGGAACATATTTCCCAAGGCTGCTAAATCATTCACCCTCCTCCACACCAACAGATATGCTGACTTGGGAAGAAGTTAATAAACAGGACATATAAAGTCAGGGATTTTTAAGAGAGGAACAAACCCCACATATTCAACTTAAACAGTAAGTCATTTTGGCGTGCTAGAATTCTTGAAAGCGCAATTCTGTCATGAGAAGGCTTTGGAGAGTGCTGACAATCATAATCAGGTAGGAAAGTCCTTCAACTCATGATTCAACCCTAACCATCCTAATGTTACAGAATTCCACATGGCTTGAATGGAGGCTAGAATCCCTAACTGCATTGTTTTACTGATTTTTCTTTCTTCACCTAAAGGTATGCTAAGGAAGGAGAGGGCACAGAACTATACCAATAAAGAGAGTGTAAAGATTGGACCATTGGAGAAGATATGTGAATAATGTCATGACTTTGCTGGATGATCACAATGTATAAATTATCTTTGTACATGTAGACAAATTTTTATCTCCTTTGATACTGTCCTAAATTTAGAAGAAAAGGATAGTTATAACTCCATTTGAAAGATACAGAAATTAAGGTTCAGAAAAAACTCATATGGCTAATTTATACTGGTAGAATAAAAGCTACATATTGGTGTTTCTAGGTCTAATACAGGGCTTTTTCCGATATACTATATTCTCTTTCTAAAAAGAAAAAGCATTTCTCTAGTAGGCTACTAAACTTTTAGCATATTATTAAGTAAGAACTGTTGCTTTTTTCTAGAAAGTATCCTTTTTTGAAAATATTTTCATATAGAGATCTAATTCTTATATCCCCAATTGTTGAAAAGACTTACCCCTCTCCCATTAAATTGTATTGGTGCCCATGTACAAAATCATTTAACTGTAAATGTGTGGTCTGTTTCTGGACTCTTTATTTGATCCACTGATTAATTTTGTATAATTTTACAATACCATCTGACCTTGATTTACGTAGCTTTATAGAAAAAATGTAAATCAAGCAGTGCAAGTCTTCCAATTTTGCTTTATAGAAAAATTTGAAATCAAGAAGTGTAAGTCTTCCAGTTTTGCTTTTCTTTTTCGAGATTGCTTTGCTTTTCTGGGTTGTTTGTATTGCCATCTACATTTCAGGGAAATCTTGCCAATTTCTAAAAAAAACTTGTTGGGATTTTGAATGAGATTGGTTTGAATCTGTATGCCAGTTTGAATAGAAATTACATGTTAACAATATTAAATCTTTCAGTTCATTAGCATGTCATATCTCTCCATCTATTTAAGTTCTCTTTAATTCCTCTCAGCAATGTTTTATGGATTTTAATGAACTGGTCTTGCACATGTTTTACAAGATTATTTCTAAGTATTTATGTGTTTGCCTTTGAAAACAATATTTTGAAATATTATTCTGACAGCTCATTGATAAAATATACATTATTGATTTTTATGTATTGAACTTGCATCCTGTCCTTGTTTGTACATTATTAATTCTGATAAGGATTTTTAAAATAGATTTTCTAGGATATTCTACATACATAATGATGTAATCTATAAATAAAAAGTGGTTTTACTCATCCTTCCTTATCATTATGCCTTAAAAAAAAAAACAACCCTAATTACAATAGCTAGAATCTCTATACAAAGTTGACTAGATATGGTGAGAATGGATGTCTTTGCTATGTTCCTGATATTAATGAGAAAACATTCAGTCTTTCACCATTAATCATGATGTAAGCTCTGGATTTTTTGTAGATGCCCTTTATCAGCTAACTTGAGCAAGGTTACTTCTACTCCTGGAGTGCTGAGAGTTTTCTCATAAATGAATATGGAATACTGCTATTTTTATTCTTCTTTTGAAATGGTTATATGATTTTTTCTTTTATGTTACTGATATGTTGGATTACAATAATTTTTGAATGTAAAAGTTGCAGTCCTTGGAAAACCCTCACTTATTCATAAGATATTTATTATCTTTATAAATATATTTCCTTTTTTAATTCATATTTTGTAAAAGATTCTTGAATCTATATTCTTAAGAGTTATTGGTCTGAGAATGGTTTTTCTTGTAAATTCTTTATTTAGTTTTGGTGTCAGGTAATGGAGCCTCATAAAATGAGATGAGGATTTTCTATTTTCTGAAAGTTTGTGTGAAACTATTTTTAATTATTTCTCAAATGTTCATCAGAATGTACCAGTGAATACATCTGAACTTGTAAGTTTCTTTGTGGGAAAGTTTATTTACAACTGTGAATTCAATTTCTTTAATAGATAAAGGCTATTCAGAGTTTTAATTTGCTTGTTGGGTTAAATTGGATAGATTGTGGTTTTCAAGCATGTATAATGATATACTTTTTTTCATTCTAATATTGGCAATTTACTCTTTAATTTTTTCTAATTTGTCCGCCTAAGTTTTTATTTCATTAATAATTTCAAGGAAGCAACTTTTGGCTTTATTAGTTTTTATTGTATTTTTTCTATTTCATGGATTTCTGCTGTCATCTTTTTTATTTCATTTCTTCTTACTTCATATTTTTAAGACTTTTTCTTTATCATTGACTTTCAATATTTGATTGTGCTGTGCCTTGGTGGGATTTTCTTTGTGTTTATATTGTTGGGGCTTGTTACACTTCTTGGATACATGGTTTTATATTTTTCATAAAAGATGAAAATTTGTCACCATTATTTTTTCACATAATTTTTCCACCTCCAATCTTTTTTTTGACTTCTTCTGGGACTCCAATTACACTATGTTTTGCTACTTATTATCCCACAGTTCACTGAGTTTCTATTCATTTTTTCTTTCTACTTCAGTTTGAATAATTTATAGCTAAGTCTGTTCGGTGAATTTTTAGTTTAGATATTATGCTTTTCAACCGCAGTTTTTTCTTTTTTTTTTCTTTATTATAGTTTCCATTTTTCTATTGAAATCCTCCATCTGTTCCTCCTTCATGTTCATTTCTACCTTTATGTCCTTGAACATATTTATAATAGTTGCTTTAAGTCCTGGTTAATTATATCACCTTTGTTATTTCTGCATCTCTTTATACTGATTGATCTTTCTCCTGCTTATTGGTCACATTTTCCTGCATTTTTTTCTTGTCTAGGAATATTTTATTTAATCCTAGACATGGTAGATGCTACATTTTGTCTTTTTTAAATAGAGAGTTTTGTATTTGCAAGCTGCTAATTTACTTGTGTGTTAGCTTGATCCTTTTGACAGTTGTTTTTAAGATTTGTCAGTGTTCCAGTCAATAGCCCTATTCCTAAGAATGTGATGTTTCTGAAGTATCGATTGAGCATCTGGGTTGTCCAACATTGTCTCTCTACTCTGGCTCAAAGTTCTCCAATCCATGTGCAAATTGTGGAATCTCCAATGAGTTCTCAGCTCCCTGGTAGTTGTTCTTTGCATGCTTAGCTTAGTCTTCAGCTAAGGACTAAATGGGAGTCTTATGCATCTATCTACATAACTGTCTCCGCTCTAGTACTTTGCCCTCAAAACTTCAGCCTCAAGTGTATCTCCAGATATTAATCTCTGCTGCCTAAGTTTAGACAAATACTTGGTCTCTACCTCCAAGTGCCATGGACCTCCAATTTGTTTCTGAGAGGTATTATAATGAACAGTCATATGTATCCTTCTGGAATTTTGCCATGGATATTGTGATGATTAAGTCCATGTGTCAACTTGGCCAGGTTTTTATGTCCAGTTGTTTGGTCAAGCAAGAACTGGCCTGATTTTTACTGCAAGGACATTTTGTGGACTTAAATCATCAGTACGTTGATTGCATCTATGGCTGATTACATCTTCAATCAACTGAGATTACCTTCAGTAATGAGAGTTGTCTCATGAAGGCCTTAAAAGGTGATATGATGATCTCAGCAGTCAGAAGGGAGAATTTCTATCTCTACTTCAGGCAGCCAGCTTCTTCTGGAGAATTTATCAAAAAACTTCATCAGAGTTCCAGCCTGCTTTATAGAATTTAGACTTGTGCATCCCCACAGCCATGTGAGACAATTTTATAAAAATTTCATGATATTTATAGATATCTCCTGTGTGTTTCTGTTTCCCTGACTAATACAGGTATACATAGATACACAACTGTAGCATTTTCATTATATGTAAATGGGAGTTTTTAAACACTTTTTTCTATCTTGCTTTTATTCATTCAATGATATATCGTGAATTCTCTCCATTTCAACACAAATACACCTCATTCTTTGACAGCTGCCTTGTATTCCTTTGCATAAATGTGAAAAAAATTATATAAACAACCCCTTGTTGACAGAAGTAAGGTTATTTTCATATTTTTATCTTTATTAATAAGGCTCAATAATCATCTTTATACATATATCCTTGTGAATATGTATGAACATGACTTTAGACAAATTTCTAAAAGCTCTAAAAGTAAAATTGATTAGTTATTACATGCATTATATAGTTAAGTATCATTTTATATTTTGGTCAATAGAGCCAAGTTTTCTTCCAAAGTGTTTCTCAATTTTAAACTTCCACAAATGGTCTTTATTTCTCCACACACTTCCCAACACCGTGTGTTATCAAACTTTAAAATTTTTCTGATTTGGTGGGCAAAGTACAAGATATTAGTATTTTAATTTGCATTTCTTTTAAAAATATATTTTATTAGAGAGGTTGTGTACTTACAAAACAATCATGTACCTGTGTGGAATTCCCATACAACACCCCTCCACCAACACACTACATTGTTGTAGAACATTTGTTATAGATTATGAGATAATATCATCAGACTATTACCACTAACTATGGTCTCTAAAGTACATTTGGGATGTATTTTTCCATACCCCCCTATTATTAACACAATACATCTTTGGCATTGATACAAGAGTATTATGGTATTGCTGTTAACTATAGTCCATCGGTTACATTAATTGTATTTTTCCCATGCTTCTCCACATTCTTACCACCTTGTAATAGTGAAGTACATTTGTTCTAGTTCATAGGACATTCCTGTATTTGTACTATTAACCACAATTTGCATCCACCTCTGGATTCACTATGTTATTCAGTCCCTAGATTATTCTCTAGCTTTCTTTCAATTGATATTTATATTCCTAGACCACCTTTTCCAGTCACAATCCTGTGTATAGTTCTATTCACTGAAATGTGTTAGCATCAACTCTATCCATGTGGAATACATTAAGCATCAGTACATCTTCTCAGCCATCCTCTTATCTCCTAATAATTTTTACTCTAGGTTTTAACTCCATGCATTTATTCTTTGTGTTTAGTTCATATTAGTGAGACCATGCAATATTTGTCCTTTTGTGTCTGGCTTATTACACTTAACATAATGTCTTCAAGGTTCATCCATGTGTTCCAATTTCATTTCTTCTTACAGCAGCATAGTATACCATCATATCTATATACCACATTTTGTTTATCCTAATTTGCATTTCTTTTACTGTGCCTAAAACAGAGCATTTTCATTTGATTCAGGCTATTTGTATTTATTTCTCTCTAAATTGTCTATTCTTGTCTTTGTCCTTTTTCCTAGTTCTTTTAAATTGGTTCATCTTTTTCTTATCAGTTTGAAAGATGTTTTAAGAAGAACCAAAAAATTAGTTGACACATTGCAAATATTACTGACTTTTTAAAATAGAGGATTAATGTTTTTTCCAGTTTGTTATTTTATTTGACTTTCTTTTGGTTATTCCCTTCCCCTCAGAGGTTTAACATTTTTACATAGACATTATTTTCGATCCTTTCCATTACGGGTTTTAGTGTTCATTTCCTTTCTTCCCTATTTCAAGATTATTTAAGTATTATCCTATGGACATTTTTTGACACTTCTATCTTTCATAATGTTTAACATTTATTTTTGATTCAAAGGAAATAGATTTTTATACAAGTACTAAAGTAATGGTCCAGCATTTTAAAAAAATTTGCTAGCCAGCTATTCCAATGTCATTCACTGAATGATTCTATTTTTTTAGTTAATTATTGGAAATTCAATCCAATGATAAAACTTCTATTTTCCATTTTGACTACCATGTTTCTGTTCTGCCATAATTCCAGAAGTCTTTTAAAAATCTGTTAGTGAGTTAAATTTAACATTTGTTTTTCAGTGGAAATTCTAATTATATATAATATACTATGCATGCTATTTAACACATTTTTCCTCTTTTCACTACAATGTAGTTCTGTAACAGTAAGATTGAGTCATGAGACATGAATTCTCTCTCTGAGAGCTTCTACCTCATCATAAAGCAGTGCAGAAGCATGCCTTGCTCATGAGAGGGAATGAGATCTGTGTGCTCAACTGCAAGTGTGATTGGATTTATAGATTAACAAAATGAGAAAGATCAAAGCCCTGTTATCAAGCAGATTTACAAACACGGAGCTTGCTCTTGTAAGAAAAAATGTTCAGTGCCCCTAATCATCCTAATCTTGACCTCACCGAAGAGTTTTTTTACTTAAGACAATGTCATCAGGTTGCTAAATTCAATCAAAGGCCACATTCCAGTTCTTTTAGGACGGATGAACACTCTCTTGGTGAATAAATTGGAAACTCTATGGAAACTCCAGACTTCAAACAGAATCTCTAATGCCATCAAATTAGTGTTCAGCAGAGCACACTGAGTTTTGTATTAGTAGAGAGAAGATAAGGGCCATACCTACTCTTCATGTGATCCCTGGGACTCTGTCGTTCTCATATTTGTGACTTCAGTGTCTAGCCCTGTGCATGTCACACAGCAAATTTTGTCGGAAAATTTCTTAAAAAAAAAAAAAAATCAAAGGAAATGTTTCAATTTGTGCGGTTTTAAAATTCTAAACCATAAACCTCTATTGATTCACAGCTAGGCCAGAATGTAAAATGTTTGGGAAGCTTGCAATTGACACTATGTAAGCAGATAATGAGGTTCTCACCTTCCTGACTCCCGTGATTCAGGAACAACAATGACTTAATTAAGGTGGGCTCTTTCTTATCTTGAATGTTAAGACGACTAGAACATTGTGAAATGGTAGTTTTCATAGAAAATCTACTATGTCACTGATCTGTGTACTCACCACAGGTCCCCTTGCCTCTCCATTACTCTACTTTAGAATCATTTACTCTGTCTTAAGCTCCTGAAAGAAATCAATCTCTCTTTCACATTTGGGTCTTTGCTTATGCAAGGTCCCATGGCCCTTTTCTCTTTTTCACTTAGCTTCTCCTACAAGTCCTAAAAGAATTACTATAGGTATCATCTATCTGGGATTATATCATGACTTCCCAAAACTTGGTTACATGAGCTTTCTATGGACCCTCACAGCTCTTCTGCTTACTCTCCCAGTTGGCAGAGATTAAGAAATTTCCTCATCTTATCCTTTCTCAGCTGAGCATAGATGGAGCCCTAGAATCCCCTTTGTTTTTTGTTTTATTTTTTTAAGTCTTATTGAGGTATAATTGACATATAATAATACACTGTATATGTTTAAAATATACAATTTGATATGTTTTTACATCTGTATAATATCCATGATAAAGTCACCAATGTCAACATATGAAATCTATCAAACCCAAAAGTATACACATGCTCCTTTGTAATCTTTCTTTCTTGGGCTTCCTTGCCTCTTATTCAACTATGGACACATACATTGTGCATTCTTTTCCCTCTGGTTTTTTTTATTCAGCATAATTATCTTACATCCCTCCATATTATTGTGTGTAACCAACCATTCGTTACATTTTATTGCTAAGCAGTATTCCATTGCATGAATATACTAAAATAAGTTTATTTATTACACTGTTGATAGACATTTATTTTTCTAGTTGGGGCTATGAAAAATAAAGTTTCTATGAACTTTCCTCTATAAGTGTAAATTCCTAAATCGATAAAGTTCAATTTTTCAATTTATTGTTTTATGGACCATTCTTTTAATGTCAGAGCAAAGAAACATTTGTCTAACTCAAGGTCACAAACATTTTCTCCTGTTTTCTTATAGAAGTTTTATAGTTTTAAGATTTATATCTAGTCTATCATCTATTTTGAGTTAATTTTTATATTGCATGAATCCAATTCTTTTCTCTTTTTTTTACTTCAGGATAACCAATTGTTTCAGAACCATTTATTGAAAATACTATATTTTCTCTTCTATCTTTTTTCTTTCTGTATATTTGTCTAAAATCAATTGACCATGCATGTGTGAGTCTATGCCAAGAATTTTTATTCTGTTTCATTGATGTATTTATCTATCATGAAGCCAATACCACATTGTAAAAACTACATTGGCAGTCCTAAAGTCTGTTGGCATATGTTCTTCAAATATGTTCCTCTTTTAGAAAGTTGTTTTGGCTCTTCACTCTTTGAATTTCTGTAAGTATTTTAGATCCTTTTAGACCCAGCTTGTCAATTTCTACAAAACACCTGCTGTGATTTTGATTGGCTTTGAGTTGAATCTATAAATCAATTTGGGCAGAAATGACATCTTAACAGTCTTTAATGTTCTGGTCCTTGAGCCTGATATTTCTCTTCATATATTTAGATCAGTACCATATTTAATATAATTGATAATAATGGATATACTTACCTTATTCTTTACAATATAAAGAATAAGGGGTAAAAAATTCAGTATTTCATTATTGACTATAATGTTAGGTAAAGGATTTTCACAGATGCCATTTGTCAGGTTGATGAAAATCTCTTCTATTCCTAGTTTGCTGGGTGTCTTTATAAGGAATGGATATTGGATTATGGCAAATGCTTTTTCTACACCTATTGAGATGATTTTATACATATATATATAATTTAAAAAAAATTTTTAGTCTATTAGCATAATAGATTAAATTGATTGACCTTAAACTATTAACCTAACCTTGGATTTCTGGGATAAATTGCACTTGCTCCTAATGCGTTAATTATATTCTATATTGCTAGATTCATTTCTCTAAAAATCTGTTATATATTTTTGCATCCATTTTCATGAATGAAAGTGGTCTATACACTTTTCTTTACTTTTAATGTTTTTCTGTCTGGTTTGAGTATCAGAACAGTGCTTGTACCATTGAGTGAGTTGGGAAGCATTTACTTCCTTTCAATTTTCTGGAAGAATTTGTTGAGAATTTTTATTATTTCTTCTTTAAGTTTAGTGGAATTCCCCAGTGAAGCCTTTTGGGCCTGGGGTTTTCCTTGTGGGAAATTTTTTAACTGCAGATCCATTTCTTCATTCAATACAGTGCTATTCAGGCTACCTATTTCTTCTTGCATTAACTTTTAGAATCTGTGTCTTTCAAGAGATTGAGCCGTTTTATGTAAAATGTCCAATTCATTGGCATAACGTTGTTCATAATAGTCCCTTATTACTCTTTTAATATTTGTAAAATCTGTAGTGGTGTCAACTCTCTTAATCCTTATATTGGTAGTTTATGTGTTTTGCTTCTCTTTATTTCCTAATCATTTGGACTAGAAGTTTATCAGCCTTATTGTTCTTCTCAAAGGACCAGTTTTGGTTTTAATTGATTTTCTGTATTGATTTTCTTATTTCTATTTAATTAATATCTGCTTTGATATTTATTAATATCTTTCTTCTAGTTACTTTGGATTTAATTTTCTCTTCCTTTTCTAGTACTTGCGATCTAGAGGTTGAGGTCAGTGATTGCAGACCTTTCTTTAATAGGCATTCAGTACTTAAGGACAGCAGAATATGCATTCTTTTCAAGTATACATAAATGCATATTCTGTTGTTGTTAAGTGGAGTGTTATATATATGTCAAGTAGGTCAACTTGGTTAATAGTGTTTTTCAAGTCTTATAGGTCCTTAGTGATTTTCTATTGACTTCTATCAATTATTTAGAAACGATTTTCTAAATCTCCAATTTTAATTGTGAATTTGTTTATTTCTCCTTGTAGCTTTTATCAGGTTTTCCTCCAGGTATTCTGAAGTTCAGTTATTAGATGTATAAACATTTAATATTGTTATATAAATTTGATGAATTGACTCCCTTTTCACTATGAAATGAAAATTTTTTATCCCTTGTAATATTCTTTGCTTTAAATTATCTAATATTGATATAAGTATTGTAGCTTTCTTTGATTCATGGTAGCATGGTATATCTTTCCCTCCTTTTTACTTTTAAACTATTTTTGTCTTTATATTTAAGGTGGGTTTCTTCTTTGCAACACGTAGTTCAGACTTGCTTTTTAATCCAGTCTTTCATTCTCTGACTTTTAATTGGGGTGTTTAGACTACTTATATTTGATGCAATTACTGATGTGATTGGGGTTAAATCTATCATTTGCTATTTGTTTCCTATTTGTCCCAATTCTTTTTTTGTACTTGACTTATTTCTTAGTTTTCCAAAGGCTGCCAATTCAATATATTGGAAATGGGTTGGCTTTTATAATGGAGATTTTACTGGGTAAAGCTTACAGTTCTGAGGCTGTGAAAATGTCCAAATCAAGGCACATCAGAGACAGTTTCTCACCCTCACAGGGCTTCTCTGACTTTCTGCAGCTGTAGATGAACCTGGACTTCTCTCTCTCAAGTGCCAGGTTCAGAATGGCAGTGCTCTGTTTCTCTCAGTATGTTCTCAGTTTGTATAAGACCCAGCAAAAGGGCAGGGACCCAACCTGGGTCACGCCTCTCTGATGTAACCCAATCAAAAGCTCCAAAGTGATCTAATCAAGTGAAACTAATCAAAAGTCCCTTAATGGAATTTAATTCAACCAAAGGGCCCCACACCCACAGGAATGGATTAGTTAAACATAATCTTTTCTGGGATTCACAGAATTCAAACTGTCATACTTTTCTTTGGAGTAATTGAATATTTTTAAAATGATATTGTTTTTTAAATTTCTTTTGTGGGCTTATTGTTGATAACTCTGCTGGGTCATTTAATTATGTTACTAGACTGTCTTCTAGCTTGTACTTTTTTCCTGACAAGAAATCTATTGTCATCCTTATCTTTATTCCTCTGAATATAAGGCATCAGTTTTTCAATGACTACTTTAAAGATTTACTTAGTATCTTTAGTTTTAAGCAATTAAATTATGAAATTCCTGAGTGTAGTTTTCTTCATTTCTTTTTTGTGCATGGGGGTTGTTGAGACTCTTGGATATGTGTCTTTATACTTTTTATCAAATTTGGAAATTTTCCATCTACTGTTCCTTCAATTATTTTTCCTGCCCCCCCCATCGTTCAGGGATGCTAATTATATGGCTATCTGGACACCTGAAGCTGTGCTCCAATTAACTGATGCTACTTTTTTTTTGTTTTTCATCTTTTTCCTTTGTTTCAAATTGGATAGTTTCTATTGCCATATCTTCAAGTTAACTAATATTTTCTTTTGTAACGTCTATTGGCCATTAACCCCTACTGTGTACTTTTCCTCCCAAGCATTTAAGTTTTCATCTCTGGATGTTTGTTTAACATATTTAACATGTTTAATCTTTCCTTTAGCTACTTAAACACATGGAGTAAATTACATTCACTGTTTTAATGCCCTGTCTACTAATCTGCACCATTTGTGGGCCAGTTTCAATCAATTTTATCTCCTCATTATGAGTTGCATTTTAGTGCTATTTTGCATGCTTGCAATTTTTTATTGGATGCTGGACATTGTGAATTTTACCTTGTCAGAAGCCAGATGTTTTTCTATTCTTAAATATCTTCTTCAGTACTTTTCTGGGTCATGATTACTTCAATACAGTTATATCCTTTTAGGGTTTACTTTTAAGTTATGTTAGATATGGTGCAAGCAGTGCTTAATGTTGGGTTATTTTTTTCCCACTATCAAGGCAAGGCCCTTCATTGTACTTTAACCAATATCCTTTGAATCATAAGTTTTTTCCACATCAGCTCTTGGGAACAGGCATTCTTTCCAGCCTTCTGGACACTATGCCTTATCTTTACAGGTGTTTTCTTTTTACATTGGCCTTGAGTAGTTTCTCTGATCAATAGTCATCTCAATACTTGAGAAGATCCCTCTGCAAGTCTCTGAAGTTTTCTTTCTATGTAACTTCATCCTTTCTGATATTCAGTCTTGCAAACTCTTGTTAGCCTTGCTTTCCTAGACTCCCAGCTCTACCTTACAAACATCTTAAGTTTGGAGATCTGTCTTATGCATCTTTGCATCCCAGGTCTTAGTTCCTGCTTGGCACATAGTAATTCCTCAGTAAATACTTAAATAAGTGACTGAAAAATTAAATTGGTCAGCAGCTGCTTCTTGTTCTCAGTAGAGAGTCTACTTTTGAAGCAGCACTTTCAATAAAAATGATTTCATCCTCCTGAGAGATGTCACCTAGTCTAGGTCACTGAAGCTCATGAGCATGGCAGTACCTGAGGAAAATCAGGGTTCTGCCAGGCATGAGGAAGGAGGAAAATGGATGCAGGCACCTAAGGGATGGTTCTGCCACACTTCTGATATGTGTTCAGAGGCACCTGGATTCTTTGTTCTGAAAAGAATGTTGTAAACATGTTCTAAGTTTAGATTTTAAAGAGTGCTTTAGACTGGTTTCATGACAGCATCAAACTCATATGACTGTAAATATTTCCAGGACACAATAAACTCCATTTCCATGCCAAGATGCTTCATGCAGTGTGTCACTTTAGATGGTAATTATATTGCATTAGGGAGACAGATTGTGCAGCCTCAAAAGTGGAAAGAATATACTGGTAAATCTGTCACTCACCCCCACAGTGCACACCCTCAAAAGAAAAGAATTCTATTATTTCTGGGATGATCTTCATTTCACATTTATTATTCTTTAAAAAAAAACCACCTAAGCTTAGTATTTTAAATATTGAGGCGCAGCATAACTCCCAAGGAGCAAGTACTTGTTTCAATCATTCCTATCTCTTTCTTTTTCCCTATCAGGGGTTTTAAAATACAGAATTTACCCTGTTTATTTATTTTGACCCTTTTGTTAAAGGGCAAGGCTTAATTGCCCTGTTGTATGCTTATTAGACAAGCTGCTTAAATTCTCTTAGCCTCAATGTTCTCATCTGAAAAAAATATAATTGTTCTAACCCACAGAGGTCTCTTACACTCTTAAAATGAAGGAGTAAAAAAGTTTTTGTAAACTGTAAAATACTGAACAAATGACCAATATGAGGATTGTATGGTGGTTGACGAAATCTCAACCACCACTTGGTAAATATTTTAAAGCAATAGAGGAAGTAATGAAAGAAGGAAGGAAGGAAGGCAGGCAGGCAGGTCGCAGGGAGGAAGGAAGGAAGGAAGGAAGGAAGGAAGGAAGGAAGGAAGGAAGG
>JAKSZT010049426.1:2366381-2388317 GCA_026826555.1 Tolypeutes matacus | reverse complement strand
AGGAAGGAAGGAAGGAAGGAAGGAAGGAAGGAAGGAAGGAAGGAAGGAAGGAAGGAAAGAAGGAAGGGAGGAAGAAAGGAAGGGAGGGAGGGAGGGAGGGAGGGAGGAAGGAAGGAAGGAAGGAAGGGAGGAAGGAGAGAAGGAAGGAAGGAAGGAAGGAGGGAAGGAAGTAAGGTAGGAAGGAAGGAAGGAAGGAAAGAGGGAAGGAAGGATGGCCGGGGGAGGAAGGAATGACTAACAGAGGGGGAGGGAGGGGGAGAGGGGAGAAGGAGAGGAAAGGAGGGGGAGAGGAGGGGAGGGAGGAAGAGCTGTGACTGTTATGTGACTGGATGACTAATTTTTACTTTGAATGTTCCATGAGAACATGTTATCATTACTATAGCTGTTCCTCTCCTAGATAAATAAGAAAATAACAAAGTAGTGACTAATATTGTATGAATTTTTGACACTGTGGTCTTATGCTGGGCGGGGGAAGTAGTGATATTTGCTATTTTATTAGTATTAGTATTAATACCACTGCTTTTGAGGATGAAACCAGGAGAGGGTGATGTTGCCAAACCCTGGGTGGCTAAGGGGACGCCCTAGAGGATGCTCATTCATCAAGGGGATTGCCCTTTTTTTTTCTGTTTCCCAGAGGACTTATTCAGAAAACAGCTGAGTACTTTTAAGAATCTTAGATTCAGATGCTCAAATTAAAAATAATTTCTTCATTTATTTTGTCCTTAAGCATAATCTTAATTCATTAGCAGGTGGCACACAAGTAAACAGAATCAGCACAAGAGAACAAAGGGTATTTGGCTCTTGCTCCAGTAAGCAAAAATCAATTAATTGTGTGTGTGTGGTGGCTTTTTGATAGCCTGAAGCAGATAAGTTGAAGAAAGAAGTTGGTAATATTATTCCTCATGCAATTCAAGAGTTCTGGAATTGTAACAGGGAGAAGTGGCATGGTGAACTAGATGCAATTATGATGGCAGTAGTAATCAACACGACCATTAGTTAAGCACCTGTTCTGTGCAAGACACTGTACAGATGCCATCTCATTGAATTCTGATTGCAACCCCATGAAGTTAGCATTATTATCACAATTTTGTGGTTAAGGAATAATAGCCTCAGAGAAACTGGGTAACTTTTCCAAACATATGAGCTGGTAGCTCTTCTCTCATCCATCTCCCCAGATTAGAGAGCAACTGAAGATCAGAGCAAAAAGAAAAAACAAACAACATGGTGTCTTCTTTCATCTCAGATGACAAAACAAAATGGAGGTAAAGGTACATATACACACATACATATATATATGTACACACATATATATTTACACATACACACATACATATACATATATACACATAACATATACATAACATATACATCTTCTAAATTAGATGCCTGGCATTGCTGTAAATTCTTTGCTGATGTTTTTCAGCTAAACCCCTGAAATACTTGTGAGGTGGATATTGTTTTTCCTTTTTGACTGATGAGAAGTTAAATTGCCCCAAGCGCTTTGGCAAGTGACACAATCTGTGTTTGAACACAGACCCATGCCTTGGAGGTAATTTTCTGTGTCATGTTGACCTTCATCACTCCGCAAACACTTGCAGAATATCTACTGAGAGAAATCACTTTGCCAGAGCAGGGCACTTAGAGCAATACAAAGATAAACAAAACACAGCTTTGAACTTCACAAAGCAAACTCCAATCACTTAGAAAATAACGGAGCTGGTGTAACATCTATGTGAAAATGTGAGGTGGTTTGAAAAATCGTCCTTTGAGGATGTCAATGGGGGCATTAACTGATGGCCTTTTCCTGTTGGCAAAGCTCTGATAGAAAGTGGGCCTTGAAAGCACAGTGGTAAGAGAGAAGCTGAATCATCAGATATCTGACAGCAATGGGCCATTCTCTGCACTCCAGCAGGCAACAGATTTTAAGAGCTGAAAGCAAACTCCCTATATGTTAGAGGGGGAACACATTTTACATATATGCTCCCAGAAAAGCCTTGTAACAGCTCTGTGGACTTGGAACTGTCGTTCACCTCTTTCCAGTGAGGAAACTGAGGGGATTACTTTGGGTCACCCAGGTAGTAAGTAAATGGTGGGGACAGGGTTCAAATCATGTCTACTTTACTCCAGAGACCATGCTTTACTACTGTACCATACTGTTTCTTGTAGCTTTGGAAACAAGAGGTGTGTATATGCACCTGTCTCTTTTCACTCTTTCCAGGTCTTTGAGTTGAACCTCTAGACAGAGTGTGTAGGGAAGTGGGGGCAGAGGTCGTACACTTACAAATGCTTGGTGCTAGGGATTGTATCAGCACTCAGCCTTTTGGAGGGCACAGGCTGCTTTTCATTTCCTCCCAAGCATGTGTGCACTTGGTGGATGATAGGGATGGACTGAGGGAGGTGGGCATGCTAGGGAGGCAGGGATGGTGAGATACTGAACTGAGGATTGCAGAGGGTGTGTTGCTCATGGCAAATCATTTCTCCAACCAGGAATACTAGAAAACTATATTAATAAAGCATACAATTCATCCAAAGTGTGCAATCAGTGGTATTTGGTATAATCACATAGTTGCGTTCATCACTTCAATCATTATTAGAGCATGTTCATTATTTCAATAATCATCTATTCTTAATGCACCATGGATAGGGGCCAATCTGTTGAACCCACATTCTTGACTGATAAGCAGTGCCGTTTATCATCCACAGATAACCAGCAGTGGGGGCCAAAGACTGAAAGAATCTCCCCTAACCCCTTTTGACACCAGTATTGCCTACCTCACATTCCCATCCTTATGGCCTTCTTAGTCTGCTGTCTCGTTGCTCTTTCACATTTCTCTTTCAAAAGCCCAAACATAAGTTCCTGACTGAAATTTCAGAAAAGTTATTGCGTTTCATAAATGTTTTAAAAAACTCTCAAAATGTTGCCAAACTGATTATCAATATGTAGTGGAAAAATATTGGCCTTGACGAGATCAGTTGACTAGTGTCAGCTCAGGAGCCAGTAAACTCTGTGTAACCTCAGGAAAATGACCTCAACTTTCTGGGCCTCATCTATAAAATGAGAAGGCTATTGTGAATAATCCCTCAAAAACTTCCCAGGTTTAATGTACTTCTAAATAAAAATCACAAGGTGTTATCCTCCCCTGCATTCTTGGTCAGAGAGAAGAGCAAGTCTACCTATTAAAAAAAAAAAAAAATATATATATATATATAAGGAAGGCTGGCTACTCAAAAAAGATGCTATGTCATTGTCAATGGGTCTAAATGAAGAATAGGATAAGTAAACTGAGGTAGCAGGAAGCATCCTGCGCCTGGCTTTTCTCACAGAAACCAGTCGGCCAATCTGTATAGGGGCAATCATCTATCAATGCCAGGGGACGATGGCAGTGCTGAGCTGGAGCTCTGCCTTCTACTCAGATTCTTTTGCAACACCTCATCCATTTCCCCTGAGAGCCCTGCTGGCCTAGTTTGATCCAGTCTAGAACAGTAGCAGTGATAGCAGCAGTAGAGGAAGTGGAGCCAACGGTCCAGAGAGTCTGCTCAGAAGAAAGGCGATAAGTAAAACCATGACATGTAGACTTGTTGTCTCAGTGACAAAGTACAAAGCAATTTTGGCTCTTCAGTCCCAAATGTTAGTCTGCATATCTCCTATTTATTACAGGAGGTTTATAAAGAATAACTACAGGTGATGATTGCTCAGAAAGAGGCTGCCCACTGAAAGACAGTGTGGGATATGAATATAATCATGAGCATGTAATATTCTTATGACTATTTAAAACTTTTGTCATATTCTGAACTTCTCACCCTAGACTATGAGCTACATGCAGGGATTATAAAGAATATATCCTTACAAACAAGCATGCAGAAGAAAGTGCCAACAAAAGAAAAGAAAAACAGAAAAGTATGTTTTAAGACAGTTGGATTATAAGTAATTTTTATGTATTTTCAAAAGTATCCATAATATTGTGTTTTAATTTTTATCTGGAGTGGTTTGCCTGCAGTGTGGCTTATCCTCTCTCACCTGAGTTCTCTAAATGGAACTTTCTCTGCCTGTATAGCTAATTCATTTGCTTATCTCTTAAACAAACAGCATGCATGTTACGACACAACATGGGATCTGAGAAGTATCCCTGGGACAGTGAGCCTCACCCTTAGTTTCTAGTAACGTATGCTTCAAACATTTCTGAGCTGTCTTCAAACCCCTTTCTACCATTCCCTTGCTGTGCAGCCTTACGCAAAGTCCCTTAATTTCTCTGTGCCTTTTTCTGATTTGCAACAAAGGGATAATAATAGAAACTACCATAGTTTTATAGCGTGGCTTAAGAGTTAATACATGTAATGTACTCAAAATAGAACCTGGCAAATGACAAGTATTCAAGAAGTTAACTATTATGAGTATTAGTGCCTTCCCCCCACCGTTTTTTTTAATGTAACCCTTCTGATAATCACTTCTGATAAAGCCATTTTGATTAAACTGGTTTATCTAAAGCTCAATTTATCTAAAGACTAGTTTAAATGAAATAAAAACCCTTGGAGGGTCTGAGCATCTGATCAATTGTTCTTAAAACAAATTACAAATTTGGAAGCTCTGAATCCAGTCTACCCAATGACAACATTATTCTTAAAACCTGATGGCATTAAGTTCAAATTTGTGTAGGATTTTGAAACTATTAAGGTATCTAAAAATGTACTTAAATGCAATTAAACTTAATTAAATTAAATTAAAATAATTAAAATAATTTCGAATAAAATTTAACATAAGTGTCATCAAGACAAACTCTAAATTTTTTGAGCAAAATTAGAAAAAAAAGAAAAGCACATGAGGATACAAAACAATCCCATCATTCATTAAAATGCTATAAATGTGATATTCTTTAGAAACTTAGAAGCTGGTACAAGGTGTTTTATATGAATTTACTTTTTCAAAAAAATTACATTTTCAAAGAATAAGACCACACAAAGTTGCAAAAATAGTTAAGTAGAGGTTATTTTTTTTTAAGTTCCTTAATATGAAAATAAAGCTTTATAGTACATAAAGAATAACAAAAACACTCATTATTCCACTCATTTTTTTTAATGATATAAGATAAAAAGTAAAATCTCCCCTATCTCTACTCATCCAATTCCATCTTGTGAAGATAACCATAATATAATAGGCTTTCTTCCAGACTTTTTCTTTACACTTGCACACATTTTCTTCTTATCTATATATTTACTTATGTATTTGTGCTTTAGTTAGTTAGTAAAAGAAATGATTCCATATGCACTATGTAACCTGCTCTTTCCTCTTAACAATATACATGAGCATATTTTGTCCTTAGGCTTTACAATTTATTCCATCTTTTTTTTTAACAAATCATTTTTACTGATCCATATTAGTAAAGCATACAATCCATCCAAAGTGTACAATCAATGGTATTTGGTATAATCACAGTTGTGCATTCATCACTTCAATCATTAAAGCATTTTCATTATTTCAATAATAATAATAAACAACAAACAAACAAAAAAGAAAATTCTTAACTTCTCAATCTCTCTGTTTCCCCTGCTGTACATAGCTACTACTTCTGGCTTTTTTCACACAATTATTTATTTGTTTATTGAGCAGTTGTATTGAGACATATTCACATACCATATGATCTATCCAAAGTGTATAATCAAAGGCTTTTATTTTGAGGTGTTAAAAAGTCCTCTACTGTAAAATTGTAAAATAAATATAAAAATAGTTTGAAAGAAATTACAAATTTTAAATGAGAGTGCAAGGCCAGGTTAGATTTAATATAATTAATTATAAAAAATAGCATAGCAACAAACCTTTATAAACGTAAATAATAATTCAAATATAATAGAAATTAATTATAACATAATTCTAACTTTTATATTATAGCTGTAAATATTGGACATAATAATCTCTAAGAATGAAATAAATTATTGGTTTAGTTATTTAATTTCCATTTAGGCCGTAATTCTTTCTAGATCATCAAATTCCTATTTGGGAATTCTTCACATCTTATTGGAATGAATGACAGCAGATAGCAATTTGGCAACTCATAATTTTATGAGGCAGAAAAACTCAAAATCTTGTTCAACAGTAGTCATACTAAATCATTATTGATCCAGATAGATTATTTTAATTAAAGAGTATGAATAAGAAAGGGTTAAAGAAGAAAAATTGAAGGATCTAAAAATATATCTCTTCTTGAGCCTTCCTCAATTAAAAGCAAGTATTTATTCTGTATGAAAAAAATTACAGAATACTGATCACAGGAACAATTTGCCAGTTGCGCTGAGTAATTTTTGTTCATATACTATAATATTGTTATTTTACATTTATCTGGTCTATTCCAGCTCTTTTTTGGTTGCTATTTTCATAGGATGCCTTTTTCTAACCTTTCACTTTTACCCTGGTTGTGTACTTACATCTGAGGTGAGTCTCTTGTAGACAATGTGTAGACAGCTAATATATTTTTTAATCCATTCTATCTGTCTATGCCTTTTGATTGGGGAGTTCAATCCATTAACATTCAGTGCTATTACTGTAAAGGCATAACTCACTTCATCCATTTTGCCCTTTGGCTCTCTGTTGTCTTATCATTGTATTGTTTGTCTTCTTATCCTTTAGTTTACCCTTCTTAATAATCTTCATTTCTAAACTCTTCTCCAAATCTCTCATCCTTGTTTTTCCCTTCAGGCTGCAGCCCCCCTTTAGTATATCTTAGTATTTAGTATATCTTGCAAATCTGGTCTTTTGGTAACATATTCCATCAGTTTTTGTTTGTCTGTGAGGACTTTGAACTCACCCTCATTTTTGAAGGACAGCTTTGCTGGAAACAGAATTCTTGGCTGACAGCTTTTCCCTTTGAGTACCTTAAATACATCATAACAATTTCTTCTCTCCTCCATGGTTTCTGAAGAGAGGTCGGCACTTAATCTTACTAAGTTTCCCTTGTATATGAAGCTTTGCTTTTCTCTTGCTGCTTTCAGAATCCTCTCTTAATCTCTGATATTTGTCATTCTAAATAGTAGGTGTCTTGGGATATTTCTATTCAGATTTATTCTGATTGGGATGCATTGGCCTTCTTGGATAGTGATATTTTTGTCCTTCATAAGGATTGGGAAGATTTCTGTCATTATTTCCTCAAATATTCTTTCTTCCCCTTTTCCATTTGCTTCTCCTTCTGGGATACCAATAATGCAAATATTTGTGCATTTTGCATTGTCATTCATTTCTCTGAGACAATGTTCCATTTTTTCCGTTCTTGTCTCTTTCTGTTTTCCTCACTTTTTCAGTTCAGATGTTCTGTCTTCAAAATCACTAATTCTGTCTTCAACCAATTCAAATCTGCTCTTATATGCCTCTAATGTATTTTTAATCTCACCCATTGTGTCTTTCATTCCCCTAAGGTCTGTTATTCTTCTTTGCAGGTTTTCAAGTTGTTCTTTATGCTCTCCTGGTGTCTTCTTAATATCCTTTATTTCTTTAGTCATATTTTCTTTAAATTTTTTGAAGTGATTCAGGAGAGTTTTGTGATTATCACTGACTAATTGTATTAAATTCTGAACCTCTTCAGGATATTTGGTTTGTTCCTTTGGCTGGGGCATCTCTTCTTGTTTCCTAGTATAGTTTGTAATTTTTTGCTGATGTCTAGGCATCTGAACATGTTGGTGAATTTACTCTGATGGCCAATTTCTCTATCTTGCCTATTTTTTTCCCACAGATCATCTTTAATATTTGGTTCAACTTATTCTCAGTCTTTAAAATTGCCCAGCTTAAGCTTTCAAAACAAGGCCAGGACTCACTAGTGGGGCACAGATTTTCTCCCAGGGGTTGGATACAGAGTATGAACTTTTTGTCCATGCAGTTTCCAGACTGGCCAGCAGATGGCGCTAGACTGTGCACAGTTCAACGGAGGTGTTTCAGTCTCCGTTTTCCTTTGTTTCTGTGTTGAATCTCCAGATCAGAGATTCAAAGTGGCATCTGCTGGCTGAATTCAGTGAAGAAAAGCAGCCCAATCTCCCCTCCCTTTTCCCTTGAAACAGCTGACAGGGAGGAACATGTATACTCTGTGAGCCAGGTGTTTTACACCAGCTTAATATATTGGGTGGAGGAAGGGAGCCCTTCCTGGCCCCTGAAGGGGCTTGGTAACTCACAGTTGTCATTTTGGCTTCTACATCTCTCTTTCCCTGAACTTCCTGGGAGTTACATAGCACTGTCCTGGTCTGCTGACCCCCAAAGCAGGTCCCTCGGACAGCTTTAGGCTCTTTCGCCATTGTTTTTGTTAGAGCATTCAGTTTTACCTGTTCGTCTGTTGCCATCTTCCCAGAGTCCTTAATCAATACTTTTTGGTGCATGCTTTCAATGATCTGTGTTAAAATCTGTTTGCCAAATTTGCAGCTTGATCTTAAACTTATGCAAATAAAAATTTATTTTTAAATGATCTTATATATTAGATCCCCTTTTGGTATTATTTTAGAAGCACTGGGAGGGTTTTGTCTAAATTACAATTTATTGGGGGAAATAGACTTTAGTTTCATAAAACTTATGTCTTTCATGGGATCCATATTTTTTCTTGAATTAAATTTTGTAGTCCTAGAACAAACAGGCCCCATACTTATCCTTGGTGGCATACAACATCATTTTTTAAACCAATCTAAATGGGAGTGGAATTTTAGGTTGTATAGGGTGTATTTCATATAATCATTAATTAATTTAATTTTTAAAACCATCATCTGGATGATAAACCCAACAAAATGTTTAGAGACAAGGACCATATTCTGAGCATCTTTGTTCCCTATGACCACAAAGGGAATTTAATGCATGTTTAATATATATTATTACAGAAAGATGGGAAGGAAGGAAGGAAGGTGAAAGATAGTTTGTGCTTTCTATTTCTGTTTGAGGACCTGTCATTATATCTGCTACCTGGATTGTAAGTATGGGTGAGAAAGTGCCATATAAGATTAGAGGGAGCAGGCAACTCCACGCAGGCTGGTGCTCTGTGCTGGTTTGAGAGGTGTGTCCTTTCATTTCTGGAAGGGGATTCATAATAGGGGACATTTCACAGGAGGCAGCCTTAAGAACTTGCTCTTTCAGAGGCTGTGGGCCACTAGGTGCCACGTGGCTGCTATCATGGAGTAAAGTCCCTGAACAGCAGGCACACCAGTATGCAAATGTCAGAATAGAACAATTTTCAAAGCCAAACAATACTCATATTTGTATTACCCATGCTTTCAGTCCCTTCTGTTAGCTTTGATGATTCAGAGGGAATGTATGTGACAAATTAACAAGTATATTAAGAGTGTTTGACATCTGTAAACTTTTCCCTTAGCTAGTACACAAAACGCCTCTATAAGTCTTGCCTATGTTCTATGTTTAAAACTCCTGAACAAGAACAAAATGATGAAGCATCTCCATTTGCTTAGAAGAAGGGGCACTACAGTAAAGGAGAAGAGGAGGGACATCTGTACGATGCACAGGAGTGGTGTGATAAGTGGAGGTTTGTGGAAGCTTTATGATATAACTGGTTCATCAAGAAGCCACAAGTCCACCACATTGGGAACGTAATTAACAACACTGAAATATGTATCTGAACATGGATAAAAGGGAAATGTTAGGCTGTATATGTAGTAATAGAATAAAATTTTTTAAAAAATCCATGAAACTGCACTACACAAACTGTGAACCCTAAGTTAAACCATGGACTATAGTTAATAGTACAATTATAAAATTGTGCTTTCATCAATTGTGACAAATGTAACACACCAAGGTATTAATAATAGGGTGGTATATGGGAATCCTATATTTTATGCGTGATTGTTCTGTAAACCTACAACTTCTTTCATAAATAAATAGATCAAAAATAAAAATAAAAAAGAAGCCATGTGTCTATATGACCTTTCAGTTCTGCTCATTACAACTAGATTGCTCACTCTCTCAAAGTCCCAATTCCAGATTCCTAAGTTTGGACCAGACATCTACCATGAGTCTATCAGCTATGGCCTTGGACAGGATAAATTTGCTGAGAGAGAGAGAGAGAAAGAGAGAGAGAGCCTGGAAAGCTGGAGAATAATGATTGAGAGCTCTTGGGAATAGGGTTTGATGACGTTAAAAGAAAGGAACAACTTGAAACATGGTGGAGAGGCTTAGATAGACAGTTTCTACCCTGTCTGGGAAAGGGTGACTCAGTCTGCTTAGTTGCTCCCTCCTGCATCTTACCAGACTGCTTTTGATCTCTCTTTAGTTGGTCTGGTGGGTTTTTACCCAGAATAAATAAGATACATCTCACTTGGATCCTGGTATCAATAACTTACTATGAAAACTCCAGCAAACCAATTTCTCCAGGGCCTGCTCTCCCCTGTGTTAGATTTATATCTTATCCCTAGACATCTTCCTCTCCCCATCCCTCTGTGTAATCAGAGCTAGAGCCAGTTTTCCAGTGTGTAGGTGAGAACTGCCTGGCTCATCTAGTTGCACTTTCAGGACAGCTGAGCCTCAGGCTTCAAACTGTATTGGTTGCTCAAATCTTCTAAATTGGACATCACTAATTCCAGAATCAGCAGCAAAGGGACCAAGGGATAGGTCATTTTATTATATTTTTATTTTCTTCATTTGGAGTCAAAGCCATCTTGGTTGCAATTATGAGGACAAAGACTCTATAATCTGCTAAATTACATTTTCTCAAAAGCCCTATCAATGCCCTTCAAAAGACAACAGCACAGTCTGCTACTCGTCACCCACAAAATCATGTACAGAGCTTCATCTTAGAGCAAGGATGAATCTTCCGTGATTATAATAAGAAAGAAGCTGACTTAAATTCCATATCAACCGTGTAGCTGCTGGACATTTTAAATGCAGAGAAGCAGACACAGTGATGTGGGGAAAAATTAGAGCTGCTTCAGCAGACTTTTGTTACAGAAATAAAATACAGTGATATTTGTTGTGGTTGCCCAAAATCCACTTTTCAGTCCTATGGCAAAAGGACTCCAATTTTCCTTTGTGAGAGCCACTCTTTCATGCCATGTTTTTTCAGTGAAAACTGATTCCACTCACAGGTCACAAAGATGGAACATATGGGGCATTCCATACTCCTTGCCACAGTACAGTTTGAAAATGCTCACATATCTCAAGGAAGGTCCAGCAGAACCAAGAAGACACAAACTGAGAACTTCCACTTGCACTCTCAGAAAAGCAGGCTCTCCAAACTGTTGGATATGATGTGAATGTGAAGTCAGTGCAGAACTGAGAACTGAAGCAGCTCTGTGGAAGCCGAGTTAAAAGACAAGTTCTGTAACATTGTTGAGCCCTGAATTAGTCTGTACTTCAAAAGGAACTAACCCTGGGTTTTCCCATTTACATGAAGCAAAAATCTCCCTTTGGCTTAAGCTAATACACCAATGGCAGGAGAGGAAATCCTATCAAGATTGGACTATCAGGAAATATTACTTCAAATACCTCCTTCCACACAGAAGCTTCTCTACTCCCCACTTAAATCCATTTGTAAATAGGTAATAACCTTTCAACACCTACATTAATTAATCTGAAACTTTTCTGGACCATCCAATGAAGCACTTGAGTAAATTTAGTCTTTCTATAGATGTCTCTCAAATTAAAATGAAGTCTGGATGTGTATCTCAATTGCAATTAGCATTCTTCAGCTATTGATGTGGGAAATTTATGAAATGGTAAGAGTCTATTTACTGCTTACACAAGCACCTTTTAAGAAAAAGTTGGGGTCTTGGGTCTTCCCAACTCTCATCCCATTTTCTATGATCATTTGTTAATGACATCATTTCTGCTATGTAGTTATAACAGACTAGGTTAGAAAACAAGCAAGTTAGATGCTAAACTCATATGTGGCTTGGTGAGAAGCCCACCCAGTAGTTCCAAAAAGCTGACCCAATTAAATCAATTCTTAGGGAAAATACAAATACCACATGAAAATGGAAAAATTAGTTGATTTGAGGTGGTTCTCCTGTGAAATGCTGAACTAGTTTCTTAGTTCTGATAATTAATACCTGCTGTTCACTCCGTTCTCAAAAGAAGTGAGACATTCAGTCTGTACATCTTCCAAGTCCACTCCTTGTCCACATGCATTCTTATAAAATATTCCACATATCAGTAAAATTTATATAAATGTATGGTATCAGGATCTGTTCAATAAATAAAGAAAATATGCAAGGTTTTCAACTGAAAGAATTTAATCTGAGAGTTTGGTTAAAAAGATATTGGAGAACTGAAAACGTGGAAAGGGAACATGAAGGTAAGAGTAAGATATTAATTATAGGAAAACAACATCACTCTTAAGGATGGGGGAACAATGGAAAGAGGCTGGAATTATCAGAACTTAGAAGCTTGAGAAAGAAACCATGTGGAGCTGAGACTCAGACCTCTGAGAAGAGAGTGCAACTCAGCTGGTTTTGTTATCTCTGAAACATGGTGAAGTTGGATTTTAGAGTGCTGAAAAAGAGAAAAGCTGGAGACTGGAAACGGTCTCTTGCTGCTAAGGTAAGGAGCCCTCCCTTGGGCAAGGCTGACAGGAACAGAAGAAAACAGGAAAGATCAAGTCCTTTTTCCCTTTCTCCTTTTGTCCAGTTTTCCTCAAAAGCCCCCTTTTGGTGGAAAGCCACAGGGAGTCAGCTGGTAAAGGATGAATGTGGTTTCCAGCATTTGAGAACTGACATCACAGAGAAGAGTATAAAAGAGTGGGCTTCGAGCTGAGAGACAATAGATTAATATTTGGCACATGTATCATCCTTGTAACCCTAAAGGATATGACAAATCTAATATTCAGATAAAATTAAGATTATAAGTATGTAACCCAAGTGTTTGCCACCAGGGAATTCCCCAGTCCCCTTCTGTCTTCTGGGGACACACTTTTTATGGGTGGTTTTTTTGTTTTTTTTTTTAATAAAATGGTCTGGTCAAGGGTTAGGGCTTTAATATTTATCTTACATACTATGGGATTGATATCATGGACAACTCTGCACAACTCTGAAGCCTTATTTTCCTGGTCACATTTAACTCAAATTTTCTATTTATACTGAACACTCATTCTCCCTGAAGTCTCACCTCAGGTAGGTTTTTTCCTCTGCAGTGCATAAATGCAAATGTGGAATGCGACTGTTTACCCTTTAAAATCCCAAAGGAATACTAACAAAACTTTTTGTTATTAAAGGTTTGGAGAGAGGAAGTGTTGTTATATGATAAACAACTAAAAGTTCAATAGATATCCTTTCTGTTAACAGCTCCTCTGTCATTGCAACCACTTGGAATTAGAATCAGAATTGAAATCTCTGGCCTTATTTCCTTCTCAAGGCACTTCCAATATAACTCTGGCAATCTTCGTTTAAACCTCCATACATCTACCCCCTTTTCTTCATTTTCTGACCTCTTTACCACCTCTCTCCTGGGATTTCCTTGAAAATTGAAAAGTCTTCATTATTTATTATTTTCAACAAATTGTCCCTCCTTACCCCTCTCTTTCATTTCTAATTCCAGACCATACCTTCAGGAGGACTTTATTCTCATACCCAACCTCTGTAGAAATATTTTTATCTGCCCTGAGATGAATTTTGTCAATTCTTAAAAGGAAAAACAGGTGTAGGTAGATATTTTTACTGTTATTACTATTATTGTTATTATCATTATTATTAAATTTTTAATTTTGAAATAACTGTAGATTCCAAAGCAGGTGTAAGAAATAATATGGAGAGACAGCCCATGTACCCTCTATCCTCCAATAGTAATCCTTCATGACCAGGATGTTGACATTGATACAGTCAAAGTACAGAACAGTTCCATCACTCAAGGTTCCCTCATGTTGTCATTTTATAGCCACACCTACTTCCCTCCTATTCATATCTTCTCTATATCCCTGTAAACCACTAATCTGGTTCTCATTTCTATTATTTTGTCATTTCAAGAATGTTATATAAATAAAACCATACAGTATGCAATCATTAGGATTGAAACTGGCTATTTTCCTCAGCATAATTTTCTAGAGATTCATCCAGGTTGTTGCAGGTGACAATAATTCTTCCTTTTTATTGCTGAGTATGAATGTACCAGAGTTTATTTAACCATTCACGCACTGAAGGACATCTGGGTTGTGTCCATTTTGGGGGCTATTATGAACAAATCTTCATAAACATCCATGTGTAAGTTTTTATATGAACACAAGCCTTCCTGTTTTCTGGGATAAATTCCCAAGAGTGCAATTTCTAGGTCATACTGTAATTGTATATTTACTTTTAGAAGAAATTGCCTAACTGTTTTCCAGAGTGGCTGTACCATTTTGCATTCCTTTCAACCACTTATGGGTGAGACAATTTTTCCACATCCTTGCCCACATTTGTTGTTACTATTTTTATTTTAGTCATTTTCCTGGCATATAGTGATATCTCATTAATTTGCATTTCCCAAATGGATAATTACATTGTACATCTTTTCATGTGCTTATTTGCCAATAATATATCTTTTTTGGTGAAATGTCTTTTTTATGTATTTTTGTCTGTGTTCTAATAGAATTGTTTTTTTTATTATTGTTGAGTTTTAAAACATCTTTATATAATCAAGATACTAGTTCTTTGTTGAATATGTAGTTTGCAAGTATATTCTCCCAGTATGTAGTTTGTCTTCTCATTCTCTTAACAGGATCTTTTCTAGAGTAAAAGATTTTAGCCTTCATGAGGTCCAATTTATCAATTTTTTCCTTACATTGATCTTGCTTTTTGTGTCACATCTAAGAACTCTTTCTCTAGCTCTCTCCTATCTTTTTTTCCTATAAGATTTATAGTTTTACATTTTATATTTAAGTCTGTGATGCATTTTGAGTGAATTTTCATTTAAGGTATGAGACTTAGGTTGAGTTTTATTTGTTTATTTATTTTTGCTCTTGCTTCTCCAATTGTTCCACTGCAATTTGTTAAAAAGGTTATCTTTCCTCCATTGAGCTGATTTTTCACTTTCATCAAAAAATTAGTTGAGCATATTATGTGGGTCTATTTTTGTGTTTTCTATTCTGTCCCATTGATCTATGTCTCCATCCCTTCCCTTTATCAATACCACACAGTCTTGACTGCTGTAATTAAGTAAGCCTGGAAATTGGGTAGACTGATTCCTTCCACATTATTCTTCTTTGTCAAAATAATTTTTAGCTATTCTAGTTCGTTAGTCTTCCGATGTAAACTTTAGAATAATCTTGTTTATAACTACAAAAAGTTCTTACTGGAATTGTGATGGTAACCGGACTAAATTTGTACATTAATTTGGGGAGAATTGATATCTTTACTGTGTTGAATTTTTCAGTCCTTGAATATGTTATAGCTCTCCACTTGTTTAGATTAATCATTGACTTCTTTCATGAGTGTAATGTAATTTTCAGCATATAAGTCCTATACATGTTTTGTTAGATTTACAACTAAATACTTCATTTTTTAAGGAAAATATAGGATTATTTTAATCCTGATTGGTCTCTCTTCAATTATGGGTACTATGAATTCAGAGTTCCAGTCAGATAATGTCCTTTGGCCTTCCATACACACATTCATGCACACACAAAATCCACAATCATGGGACTTTCAAGGATTTGCAGCAATTACTTTATTTGTAAAATACACATACACAGAAAGTGTAGTACCAAGACATAAATGAAGAAGTTGAATGAAAAAAAGACTTCCTGATATTTTTCAACTTAAATCGCTAAAATTGGTTTTAGGCATACTTTGTCTTTCCAAAACCCTAAAATAGAATTAAATAGATCTTAAACAGATAGATCTAAAGGATTAATAGACTCTAAAGACTAAATATATCTTAAAGAACAGCACACTTGGTTGGGAAGAGAGCCGAATTATATCAGGTGGAAGCCCTGTTCCCAAATCAGCCATGAATTGTTATGTGGCCTTAGTCAGGTCTGCTGCCTAAAGTTTATCCTATCTGAAGAATAGGTAAGAAACTCTTATTAGCACTCTCTCCTCAGAGCATTATCAGAGCTAATACGTGGTATGATGGCTGGGATAATACATGTGCTAAGTTTCCCTGGATCCTTTGGAATAGGTGTCACATTTAAAGTTGCTAGACAATTCCATAGGGCAGGAAACCAAAAGTGTACAAAGGACATGGAATTGGTATATATCTGCCCATCTGTGGATGCATAAGAAAGATTCCTTGCTCTCCAAAGGGGTTTTACCTACTTACATCATGAATAAACCTTTATTGATTAATTTTCTTTGATTAGACTTGCAGGTTTTTCTTTAGTGTCTGTTATGTGTGTGTCTGGTTCTGTGATGGTTGCCATGTTGAAACTAGAGCTAAACAGGACAGATTCGTGCCCTTAAAAGTCTCAAAAGTTTTAGGTGGAGAAGTCCACCAATTACTTATTTGCTGGGAAGACACACTTTGCCCCCTGTCTTTTGAGTAAATTCTCTGTCCTACTCCAAACACAGAAATAACCCTAATGGCCTCAAATGTCACAGACTTTCCTGTCTCTTGACCACAGTGATTGCTTAAGGGATGGATGTGTTGTCTGGGCTCATCACAGTCCTTGTCTGGATTTTATCTGGCTGGAACTAGCTAAAATACTTTCTTTTTTTCTCTGGTTGGGAAACATAAAGTTGAGTGCCTTGGAAAATAAGTAGGTATGTCCCCATATGAGGTGAAATCATCTCTTTATTTGATTTTCTTCACCATTACTCTTCGGGGAAAGAATCTATGTCCTTCATTTTCATATTTCAAGCACTGAACATCTAGCAAATACTCAGCAAATGCTTGTGGAATAAATGAGTGAATAAAATAATGGATACTTCTGATTCCAAGTATTTCCATTAACCACAGCTCTCATAAAAAGTTGTGAGATGAACAGGGAAGATTTCAAATGTTTCTCTTTTGTAATTACTGAAGCTTATTGAGGCCAACTAAAGAAAATGATTAATTACAATTTGGATGATATCATGCTCTCAATTTTGCTTTGCTCTTTCCTCCTGTTTCACTGTGGGAATAAAGCTCAAGGTCAAACCCTGAGAGACACACAGTTCCCCTGACCTGTCAGCAGAAAGAAGCTCTGCTCTCAGCATCAGCCCCACATGGAATGCTTCATTACCTCTGCCTCTCACTTGCTCCTCATCTGGGTGTCGGATGGTGGGGTTGACAGCCCTGAATCCCTGCCTTGTGGCCTGTAGCTTCCTCTCCAAGAAAACGGTGCATGAGCTGACCTTGTTAGTTACTGGTTGCAATGATATTTCTCTATGTAAATGATCTCTTCATTTCCTGATGGTTTTTCTCACGGTGAACTGTGCCTGATGTAGGAGCTTAGGAAAATCACAACCAGGATGCAAACTTTAATAAGAATCACCCTTGTGATCACCTTACCTCAGCCAAGCTTGATGTCAAGTGGAAATATAAATGTTAAGACATGAGAGGCCATGAAAGATGTACTGGCTCAAAATAAATGTCTCTGCTGGCATCGATGCCTGAAATTCTCAACTGCATCATCATTTATCATAGACTATTTAGACTGGAAGGAACACTAGGGAGCATCTACAGGAATGAATTTCAAACTCTGTTAACAGTCAGAATTGTCTGAGGATTGCTGGAAGTACAAAGACCGACCCAAGACACACTGACAAATTCTGACAGAGGGATTCCCACGATCTCTGCATCAAGCATGTCCTCCAGATGTTTCTAATGCAGTCATTCCCAGACTCAAATTTCATAAACCTTGAGCTCTAACTCTGTTATTTTGCAAATGAAATTACCAAGTCATGCCAAGCTGGTTGTATTTTTCTTCTATTCTCCTGTAAAGACAGGGGACCTGGAAACTAGTCCCATGGTGGGGCTCTAGGAGATGAGAAAATTGGAATAATTTCCCCTAAGTCACAGGAAGTCCTAAAATTAATGGAGTAAATAAAATCAAAACTATTCATCAAAGCCAATATATAAGAAATGTGGAAAAGGGAGATTTAACTTACCAAATGGGGATAGAAGCAGGGCTAATGGACACCCCCTTTTGGGGGTGTCTCTGACTCTTAACTACGGAAACTTAATGGCAAGATACTGTCTTTACCCTGGAAGCTAAGGCCCAATCAACACTCTACATTTAGCTAGCCAGACACTCTTAGCCAAAATTTGAAATCTTGAGCAAAGGAGGCAGAAACAAACGGGTGATTAGTATTGTTTTATTGTGGTGGTAGAGAACTGCAGAAACACCCTGATCAGATTGTACTTTTTCAGAGATGATTTTTTTTGTTTCCTGGTTCTGGGTTCTGTAGAGCTGCTTTGATTCCTAGTTGGTTTCCTAAGCTGTTTAATTAGTCACCTAGCAGGTCTATGTAAACCCCTATAGTTTGAGTAAATATCCCTGGTACTTAAGATGTCAGAGTCCACCTCTGTGGCTTGCATTGAATGAACCCTATTGGATAGAGTAGGGGGTTAAAACCAGCATACAAAACAGGAATCCACCACCATTGAGAAGAAAACAAACTCAACATTGTAGAAACAAATGGAGAGGTGAGTGGGATAATTGCTCCATGATAATTTAATTATCATGTGATAATTGCTGGTTGTATGGCTGGGTTTATGGGCTGATGATGAAGAGCTAACTTAATTGTCTTTTTAAAAAGCAAGAGGAATTGTACTTTACAGCATCTTTTTGCCCATCCTGGGCACTTAGGTTGTCCTCCTTTGGGCATCCTTATTTATTTAGCAAACATGATTTGAGGTCTTCAGTGTACCAAGGTTCAGAGCTAAACTGTGAGAAAAAAAAGATAGAAGGCAAACTTTCCACTCAGTCTAGTGAAACACTCTGTTGGAGATTGACTTATGTCCCACACAAAAGATATGTTCAAGTCCATGTCTTGTGGGTGTGAACTGCATTATAAATAAGACCATAGAAGATGTTATTATTTAAGATGTGGCCAGACTGAATGAGGCTGGGCCTAAATCCAATATGTTTGAAGTCCTTGTTAGCAAAGGCAATTAGGCTTGGAAGCAGGAACCCAGAGGAAGAGACAAGAAGAAACAGACCAGCAAAAAGCCATCACCAGAATTCTATAGACTTTGAAAAAAGCTTGGCCTTATTGACACTTTGATTTGGGGCTTCTAATCTCCAAGACTGTGAGTCAATAAATATCTGATATTTAGCCAACAGTGTGTGGTATTTGTTATAGCAGCCCTGGCAAACTAAGACACAGACACATACTAATAAATAATAGCTATAGAGATAAGTATTGTATCAGGGATTTTGTGCAGTGTGAGAGGACTCACAATACTTAGAGGATTTGAGACAAGCTTCAGAGAGGAGAAGTGAGGTAAGGCAGGCTGAAGTCTGGCCAGCAGGCATAGCCGCGCCCAGTGGGGGATATGCGCAATTGGCGCCCAACGTGGGGCCCTGCCCGCTGTGGACGGGTAAGACCCTACCCCGCCTCATTCCGCCACTTGGCGACCCTTTACTGCCCATGAATCCTGCTTCTTTCCCTACTCTCTTTTCCCTTTTCCCCGCCTTTCTCCTTCTCCCGCTCATCTTCCTTTTCGTCCTCGCCATACTACACCACTCCTACCCCTCACTTTCACAATCAACCGCCCCGACTGTTGTCTTTCTCTGCCTCCTTATCTCCCTTCTTATTGTCTTTATCGTCGTTATTTTCCTTTACTGTTAAATTCGGGGCGTCCATCTCACCGTTCTGCTCAGAACCCCCGGTAGCTGCTGCTACCCGATCGCCGCGCTCGCTAGGTAAGGGCCCCAACCTTCCCGGCTCCACAAGGCCTAAAATGGGCGGTAGGCTATCATCTCGCCAAGCGCCCCAAGTCCGCGCTCTTGCTGGACTTCTAGATACCCACAAGTGCAAAGTTTCAATTCGCCAACTACAAGTTTATTGGGACCTTCTCCTTCCTTTTAACCCTTGGCTCACAACTTGCCACCTTTGGGACCCCGATACTTATTTACGCCTTATCGACCGTGTTACCAATGCCATGGAACACGAAGGGAAGCGTTTCCCCCCCGGCCTTGTGCCTACGCTGATTACCATCCGCTCCTGTCTCCAGGGCTCTCGCCCCCCCCCCCACGTCCCAGGTTCTGCCCTCTCAGTTACGCGATAAGGAAGAAAAGGCATCTCCCTCTTGCCCCGAGTCTGGCCCCGATTCGGACCAAGACTCTGATGCGGAGTCTCTTATCGAGCAGCTTAACAACGCGCTCGAACTAGATCCGCCCAAACAAACCAACCTTAAGCCCCGCCAAGATGGCGAACTTCCTCCTTCTTCCCCGACGAAAAACAGGAAGTCGTTTAAGAAGGAACTAGAACCGCCCCATAGGGCGGTAACCCCCCTCTACCCGCCCCTCCCTGTCGAGAGCAAAAAAACAGGCGGGCCTTCTGACGCTGCCGACATGCATACGTCAGGTCGGCCATTTTATGAGCCCAAACAGCCATTTTGTAACGCCTTCGGTGCGCGCACACCTGGTCAGCCATCTTGTAATTCCGAGTGGCCATTTTGTGCCCCAGCTGACCCTGCAGCCGCATCCGCCTGGGCGCCCTTCCCCGCAAACCCCTGGGCTAGTCCTCCGCCCAATCCCTGGGTGCCTATAACGAGCCTCCCTCAGTGCTCCGCTAACCCAAACACCAACCCTTTCACTCCCGCCCCGGCGCAAACACCCCCGCCAGCTGGTGGCGCTACCCCAAGCGCCCTACCTCCTCCTGTCTCCTGCTTCCCCCTAAATGTCACTCCCTCCCAACAGCGCCCACTCCCCTGGTATCCCCATGACCCACAAGACATTAAACGCCTTAGAAAGGCAGTTAAGAAAGACGGGTTGGGAAGTCCATATGCCATGCAAATGTTAGAAGAGATTTCCACAAACCTCTGTATCCCCTATGATTGGACCTCCTTGGCTCGGGGTATCCTCACTCCTGGCCAATTTATAGACTGGAGAGCCCACATTCATGCTGAGGCAGAAAAACAGGTTGCCACTAACACCACAGCCGGTGTACAAATCCCGGCCGACGCCTTCACCGGTTCCGGCCAATTTGCCAACCATATAGTCTACCAGCAAGCCCCGGCCGGCTTCTGGATTCAACTGCGTGACCTCGCCCTCCGGGCTTTTCGCTCATGTTCAGCTATTAAAGCTGACAATTTCACCAAGCTCACGCAAAACAAGGACGAGGATTTCTCTGCCTTCGTCTCCCGTGTCCTCCAGTCCTGTGAGCGCAAAGTCACAGACCCACAAGCCCAAACAGCCCTTGCCCGAGAGCTCATCTTACAAGGCGCCAACCTTATCTGTAAATAGGCCATTGCTCCCGTCCGAGAAAAAACAATTCATGACTGGGTTCTGGCCTGCAGTGGCCTCGATGTACATACTGCCGCGCTCACACAAGCATTTTCGGCCGCTATGGCATTAAATGCAAGCTGATTTAAATGTGGCAATACTGGACACTTTGCCAGAGAGTGCCCTGAAGCACCTGGGCCGCCTGCTCCCACGGCCTTCCCCCCCCCCCGCCACGTACACCTTATCAGCTACCCCGCAGAGGGCCTACCACACCCTGCCCCCGTTGTGGCAAGGGTTATCACTGGGCCCGAGACTGCCACTCTATCAACGCGCCACAGCCTTTAAACTTCACCAGGGGCAGGTCTCAGCCCCGCACCCAGGAGACCCGCAAGCAGGCTCCCCAAAAGCCGTGAAATGGACCATTCCCATCTATCAAAGCAGGCCCACTCTTACCTTAAAAGTTAAAGACCAATGGTACACAGGAACAGTAGACTCAGGAGCAGAAATCAGCTGCTTCCCAGAATCATATGCCTTTATTACTTCCACCAGACCAGGTCCACCAGTACAAGGTGCCACAGCTGAATTGGCTACAAGCCAATATGCTTGTAGCTTGGGAAGATGAAGAGGGTCACTCTGGCATATTCCAGCCACTGTTCGTTCACGGGCTCACCTCCATTCTATGGGGCAGAGA